>JASTWR010000944.1:0-68090 GCA_030770355.1 Harpagoxenus sublaevis | reverse complement strand
GTTATATAAGAATGGTCAGATAGCGATGCGATGTCATCTCGAACTAACCAGTCACGCACGTAGCGGCGAAGATCGGGAGAAGCCCACGTCAAATCGATTATGGAGCTACCTTATCTACCCACGAAAGTGGGTTTATTTCCCACATTTACAAGGTGTAAGTCAATACCCGCGGACCATTCTTCCACAAGCGCGTGCGCGTGCGCATTAAAGTCGCCGTAGATAAGAATTCTATTATTCGATACGCAGGCACTTAAGTTAGTCAGTTCATCGATAAATTTTGTGTAACCACGGTGATCTATATTCGGCGATATATAACTAGAGGAGATATGTATACTCCCATACTTAACAATAACAGTGTTTTGACCTTTCGCGATCAAGGTCGCCGGATAGTCTGCGATTCGAGTATTTATGTATACCGCAGCCAGGCCATTTTGGCTGTAGAACCACTGTTGGGAGTCGGGTATGCGGGCCGGCTCGGAGACTCCGCGGCTCCCAATTCTTCCGCTTGTTGAGTAAGGAGGTCCTGCGCCTCCCTACTTTTATTCAAATTGATTTGTATTACTGTAGTAGCCATTTATCTCGGTCTCCTAGCGTCAGATCCGCCACTAATTGGATCTTTCTCGAAACATCTTTTTGATGATCCTAATCGGTGATCGTGTGGCCTATTGGCGTCCCGGCACACTACGCAACAGGGATCCGCCAGGCACTGGCTAATTCTGTGCTCGCTCGACCCACACTTGAAACAGTTCCCAGAGCGGTTTTCAGGGAACGTGCAGTTATTGCGCAGTGCGCACGTGCCCGAATCTCCAGCATTTGTAACATTGAGTTGGCCTAGCATCTAGCAACTCAATTCGCGCCACAGACCATCCTATTTTTATCTTGCCCGTCGAGGCGACTCTAATCGCGGCAGCGAGTGGGCATTTAGCCAAAACCGAGTACAAACCGTTGGCCATTCGACAAATGGTTCCTGTTCTGATGTCCGCTTCGTCACAGTCGCCCATTACAGAGATTGAACTGGTTACATCCGTGGGGGAGATCGAGTCGTCCAAATTCCAAACCCGGACCTCCCCCATAGCTGTCGGCCTAGCTATTCGCACCGATGAAGAGCCCAGCACTTCCCGCAGTTTACCTGCTAGCGTGTCCGCCTTGGAGGGGCCATCGTTGCCGGGTATCTCTATTATAACCGCACCACTGATGCCCTTTCTAATCTTGGAATTCACGATTCCCAGTGTATCTAGACATATCTTGTCCCGAGCTTTCTTGAGCATGTCACGATAGGTCACCTTATCGTCTAAGCTGGTGATAGTGACCGCCGCGGTCTTGGGCGGTCTACGACGTGTTAACCCACGGTCGACTTCTCTAGCTCCACCAGAAGAGGGAGGAGGGGGATCTCGCACATAGTTTTGAATGGGCACACGAGGTTCCTTCGCCGAAGCGGGAGTTCTCCTTTTGCGTGAGTTCCCATCTATGTTCCCCGACATGTTAGAATGTCTGTCAGGAACTCCCGAGGGTTCATAAGTTACACTCGCCATAGCTTTCAATTGGCGTCGTCGGTTAGCCAATTTGGACATCTGTACTTTGATCCAGTCCATCTCCCGACCACGTTCTCCATCCTGACTATGTTCTCCATCCTCTGAGTCGTCCGGGTAATCTGAGGTGGAGTTTTTACCAGCTCCCCCATCGGCGGCAGGGGTAGCACATTTCCTGGTATCCTCGTTCTCCGATCTGGAGTCCCCGCCCGCTCCAGAGGAGAGAATTGTCATTTTGTTCTTGAAAGATCTATGTTTGATAATCTTCGGCTTCCTTTGCGGAAGGGGCGTAGTCTGCACAAGAGTGCTTCCCATCTCAGGTTCTTTTCCTATCTTAAATATCGGCTTGCGCGTTCCTCCGCGTGTATCCTTCTTCCGCATATCCCCACTATGGTCTACATCTGACTGTGATGTGGCCCCAAACACAAATACTGGGGGCCGTGGTGGCTCGGTCTCATGAGAAATCGATTGGTGATCTTCGATCTTTTCAATTCTTTTCCTGAGAGCACTCATTTCCCTTCTCAGATTGGTGTTCTCCGTCTCCAAAAGAGAATACTCGCGCTTTCTAGTCTCGTTCTCTTTTCTCAAAGCCCTGAGCTGCGCGGTGAGCTCAGAGTTCCGCAACCTCCAGGACGAGATGTCGCCGGACGATTCTAACCTTTCCCCTAAAATGGAGACAATTCCGTTCACGTTTGTAAGGCCATTCTTCAGGTAGCCGCTCAGCCTGCCCTGAAGTCTCTTACACTTTACCCTAATTTGCTCCATTTTATCTACGCACTCAGAGGCATAGATTGTCAGCTTTTCGGTATCAAATTCTTTCATTCTCTCCTCAGATATTATCACGATCCTCGTTTCTGTATCTAGTGTTGGAGACTCCGTAGGGATTTTACCACCAATGATAAAGTCCGTTCCAGCAATTCCTTTCGTTTTTTTAAGGTGTGACCTAGAAAGGGGAGTCATGTTAGCGTGTGGGGAAATCGACGACTTCCTCTTCTCCCCCACGAAAGTTCCCTCCTCTTGTGTCTCTTCATCCGAATCGACAATTATGACGGCTTCTTCCTCCTGAGTATATTCGTGTTGTTCCTCCCGAGCGTTTTCAGGTTCTCCCTCCTGAGTGCATTATATATCTTGAGGGTGGTCGCCCTCCAAGACAGATCCAGTCAGATCCACGGAAAAGTCAGGAGCCGACATTGACCTCCTCCTGTTTTCTTCTACGGTGGCAGTTTTGCCACCGGCGCCCGTAGGCAACGCCGATGGTAGCCCTTCGCTGGATTTCGACGGGCCCCCCCCAGGGACGATAGGGGAGACGCGCCGGCCACTAGAGATCTGAACTTCTTGTGACGGTAAGTTTCCTTTCAAATTTTCCGACATTATCCATAAGTATAGCCATTGGTTTTTTAATTGGGGTATCCTTCCCCTAGGGCAGCCCACAAAAAGGATACATGTCGTCTAAGATGTATCTCTAGCAATTGATGAGCGAATTGCAGGTGTATGCTTATTCCACGCAGTCGTGAGCAATACGTGAAAAAGCCAATAGTTGCGCACAAGAGATGTGCCCGTATGTATATTTAAGTATATGCAGTTCAGACATACATATTCTACCATAACTGATGGTGTGATTAACGCAGGTCTCAAATCAGTCCCGCGCCAAGAGTACAGTATGCGGGAAAGTAATTACTTGTTATTTAGGCCAAAGCCATATGTCGCAATATACGAAAAGCAGCATCACAACGAAATAATGTCGTACTATCTATGCGAGAGCGACAATAGCGCATAGATCCTACCAGCACACGTATGGCAAAGAAATTAAAATTGTTTGTTACAGCCTAAAAAACGCTAATAACCACGTGTATTCATAAAAAACACGAGTCATAAGTCTCATGAACCGCCAAATTACTTGAATATAGACAAAGAATAGTCGACAGAGCGTAAGAGCGGATACGCAATAGAATATATTAGTCTATCGTATGTGTATTTAAACTGATGGAAAGGACGGAAGTATATTCGTTACTCACCGAGTATGTAGATACATTGTTGCATTATAATGTCGAAAATATATATACATATGTGAGAAGAAACGAAATAAGCAACATTAAGCAAAAGACAAGGACAAATGAGCAAATAAGTGAAGAAACTCCCAGTGAATATATATATGGAAAAAAGAGTAAACATCGATTTATTCATTGTATAGTATGTATGAGTTTATTCATTTCTCTCCTGCAGTTATCAGAAATCAAAATAGCAAAGCAGCATACAGCACGCCCGCACTGCACAGACAAACTGACCACAGTCGAGCGCACCGCGGGAATCTCTTCGTATGGTAAGACATTTACAACACAAGGAAACAGAAAATAAACAATATATATTGCAAATCATAAAATGTGCAAAATAATCCAGGCAATAAGCATACGCATCATAAATAACTTGCGGGTAGAATAAGTATATCAAAAGTGGATTTTAAGATTCCTATTATTGTCATATAAATATAAGCCATTCATCAAAAGTATGATAATATTATAGCCAGGACATATATTTACTACTGTAGAAGAGAGCTGGTATGGGTTTGGACAGAAATATGTCGATTTAGTAGAAATCAGTATCTATACCCCTATGTAACTAAATGTGGGTTTAATATTCCTATTATAGTCATTCAAATATAATCCAATCATTAATATGCAACAATATTATAGTCAAGGCGTGTATTTACTACTGAAGAAAAAAGCTGATATAGATTTAGATTCAGAACTATGACGATTTAATAGAACTCAGTATCTATACCACTATGTATCAAAAAGTGGATTTTTAAGATTCCTATAATTGTTATTCAAATATAATCCAATCATGAAATATGTAATAATATTATAGACAAAACATGTATTTACTACTGTAGAAGAATGCTGATATAGATTTAACCACGAAGTATATCGATTTAATAGAACTCAGTATCTATACACGGTATATCAGAATGTGAATTTAAGATTTCCATTATTGTTATTCAAATATAATCCAATCATCAAATATGTAGTAATATTATAATCAGGACGTATATTCACTACCATAGAAGAAAGCTAATATGGATTTAGCCCGAAATATGTCGACCCAATAGAGTTCAGTATCTATACCACTATGTATCAAAATGTGGATTTTGAGATTCCTATTATTGTTATTCAAATATAATCCAATTATAAAATATGTAATAATATTATGGTCAGAGCATGTATTTATTACTGTAGAGGAAGGCTGATATAGATATAGCCAGAAATTTGTCGATTTAGTAGAACTCAGTATCTATACCACGGTATATCAAAATGTGAATTTAAGATTTCCATTATTGTTATTCACATATAATCCAATCGTCAAATATGTATCAATATTATAATCAGGACGTATATCTACTACTGTAGAAGAAAGCTGTTATGGATTTAGCCAGAAATATATCGGTTTAATAGAACTCCGTAACTATACCACTATGTATCAAAATGTAGATTTTAAGATTCTTATTATTGTTATTCAAATATAATCCAATCATCAAATATGTAATAGTATTATAGTCAAAGTATGTATTTGCAACTGAAGAAGAAGGCTGATATAGATTTAGCCGAAAGTATGTCGATTTAGTAGATCTCAGCATCTATACCACAGTATATCAAAATATGAAATTAAGATTTCTATTATTGTTATTTATATATAATCCAGTCATCAAAAATGTAATAATATTATAATCAGGACGTGCATTTACTACTGTAGAAGAAAGCTGATATGAAATTAGCCCGAAATATGTCACTTTAATATAACTCAGTATCTATACCCCGGTATATCAAAATATGGACTTTAAGATTCCTATTATTGTTATTCAAACATAATTTAATCATCAAGTATATAATAATATTGTAATCAGGACATGTATTTACTACTGTAGAAGAAAACTGATATGAAATTAGCCCGAAATATGTTGACTTAGTAGAACTTAGTATCTATACCACTATGTATCAAAATATGGACTTTAAGATTCCTATTATTGTTGTTCAAAAATAATCCAATCATCAAATATGTAATAATATTATAGTCAAAGTATGTATTTGCTACTGAAGGAAAAGGCTGATACAGATTTAGCCAGAAGTATGTCGATTTAGTAGAACTCAGTATCTATACCACAGTATATCAAAATATGAAGTTAAGATTCCTATTATTGTTATTCATATATAGTCCAATCATCAAATATATAATAATATTACAATCAGGACGTGTATTTACTACTGTAGAAGAAAGCTGATATGGAATTAGCCCAAAATACGTCGATTTAGTATAACTCAATATCTATACCACGGTATATCAAAATGTGAATTTTAAGATTCCTATTATTGTTATTCAAATATAATTTAAACATCAAATATATAATAATATTACAATCAGAACGTGTATTTACTACTGTAGAAGAAAACTGATATGGAATTAGCCCGAAATATATCGATTTAGTAGAACTCAGTATCTATACCACTATGTATCAAAATATGGATTTTAAGATTCCTATTATTGTTATACAAATATAATCCAATCATCAAATAAGTAATAATATTAAAGTCAGGACATGTATATACTATTATAAAAGAAAGCTAGTTAAAACTTAGCCAGAAATATGTCGATTTAGTAGAACTCAATGTCTATAACACAGCATATCAAAAAAGGATTTCAGAATTCTTATTATTATCATTCAAATACAATCCAATCATCGAATACATATCAACAGTATTATAACGAGGACTTATATTTAACTATAGAAAGAAAACTAGTATAAATTTAGTCAGACAATCATTTACTTTCTTACCTTAATGTGACAAGCGATATCATAGGTTATGTTATCCAGAACAAAGCTGTAAAGGTACAGGAGAATAATAATATATAAAATATATCATGAAATATAAATTTCTGCTGAAGTGTTCGTTATTTATTTATTTATTATAGCACCCAACACAGTCTAATAAATTCAGCAACACATGTTGCAGCTCACAACCTGGAAAATTCTTTCTGTTAAATACAAACTTATCCATTATCACTAAAAACATACATACACAAGCTTAAGAATAATTATGTATAACTTGCAATATATAAGGAAAAACAGATATATCAAGACATACAGTCCCACTCAGACAAGATACGCACAAAGAAACTGACGGACAGGAACATCACCCACTCTTCTCACAACTGGTAGATCGCACGCAGTTTACGCAAATAATTAATAATATCGCAATAATAATACTAATACGCGCATAAATATAAGCAATGAAACTAAACATATGATCCACGAAGGAGCAATTATAATTACTTATGACAATCGCACGCAGTTACAGAGTATCGCGTAGCGGTGGAATGCTCGCGGTGAAGAGAATACTCGGGCGCAGCGAGGAAAATCACGCAGACCGTCACCCGCACGTTAAGACGAATAAAGATGCATGACATTTCTAGGTTAGGTAACCAGGAGAGACGCATAGGGCCTCCAGCTGGTACATCGAGTATCTCAGCATAGCACTTATACCAGATATATGAAAACTGGGAATATCAATGGCGATTAACCATCCCACTAGGGCAAAAGCCCATCGGCACCGCTGTCCACGTTACACAAAAAGTAAATGACTCAGAAGGCGATTAAGATCAGTAAAGCTATTTGTAGCCATCTTAATAAGACAATGGCACACTCGAATGCAAGAATTCAACCGTTGTAGCAAATAAGGACGTATATTATATATAAGTTAACTATACGGTGAAAAAGACGCCACGCAACGATCATGACATGGCTGCCAGAGACGAATGTGAGAGAATGAGAACTTCAACGTCCAAAAATATATACCACCAACACATAATCCACTCACCAATCGTAGTTCGCTTAATTTATAAGACTCTTAGTAAGCGAAGGAGGTCCATATTATCATCTTAATAAATATCAAAAGGCAGCCAGATGAGCCCAAAGCAAGATAGTCTCAGAGGGAGCAACGCCCATCCACGTGCGAGTACAGCGCATAAGTTTTACACACTTTTCGATGAATAAACTTGCAAAATATTGTAGACGGATCATTATCACGAAAGAGACAGAAATGTAGAATATTATTTTAGTACGAATTGCAAAGATGTTAATCGGATTGTCAGTATATATGTGAATAATCATATGCCACGAGGCAGTTCACAGCGCAGGTCACACGCGCATGTCCCAACGTACACAGAATTGTTAATAAAAGTTAAAGTATTAGCAATCTGTCAACAATTTATATATAGCTCGACTCAGAGTTCCGGCACGAATCTCCACATAACAAAACTTGTTGTAAAACACAATTTAAGAATCAATATTAAAGAACTTCTACGGAGCTCGCGCAGGCACGTCCGTCCTCGACGAGATCCCAACCGGAAGCGATACAACATGCCTGAGCGTGCCAAATTTTCTTAAATTGTTTGGTCGATTTTGAATGCTTTACAGCTTCGTCATTTTCGTACAAGAATTTTCGTCCATTCTACAAAATCTGAAAGGACAATCGGTAATTCTCGGCCACTCGTACACGAGACAAGAAGAGTTAACCTCGAAAATGTATGCCATTTTCATTACAAATGTATAATAAAATATTTTCTTTTCATGTATTTAAAGTGAAAAATAATACAACTTACTCGTTGAGTACTTCCTCTGATCTCTTCCTCTTGTCGCCTAACCTTGAAATTGATCACAATTGTAAAACTTCACTCAAGTCACTCGCTTTACACTTCGATCAATCACAATCCATTAATCCATAAACGTACAATAGATTACTCGCACTCGCGACCTTCCTGATTGGTCGATTGCAACCGCCATGTCAGGCCCGCAAGAAACCGGCCGCCATGACAGAGACGAGGCACGTACGTGATTGGTTGCCGGGCGCACATGTATGTGCGCATCTAGTAATGTGCGTGAGGTGCCACGACGGAGATGGCGCCAGCGGCGACAAGGTGGGGATCGCGCTCGCACGTGCTTGTGCCTCGTGGCGTAATTTTCATTTTCCAGAAAGACGTTACAACTGGTTAGAACTTCAACGAGATTGAAACTTAGACGAGATGGAAAAAGAAACAGCGTACGTATTATACAACTTTTCGGAATGGATTCCGATCGGAATTGAATATTTATTTTATACAGTTGTATTGTGTTTTCTACGGAAAACGCAATAATTCCGTTCGGAATTCATTCCGAACAGTTTCATAACGGCTGCGTTCGCGGAGCGCGCTTTCAGTGCTATTGTATCATTCTATCTTTATTATTCATTACACGTAAAACAAGGATAGAATGATGTAAAAGCGCTAAAAGCGCGCTCCCCGAACGCAGCCAATATATAACCTAATTAATGTGTCTGATGTAGTTTACAGAACAGCATGACAGTTTGGCGCGGAGACCGTAGAGAGGAGAGAAGAAAGGCGAGCGAAGGAGGGGCGAGCAAAGAGAGAAGATCGAGCGAAGGAAGGGCCAGCGAAGGAAGGGCGAGGAAAGAGAGAAGATCAAGCGAAGGAAGGGCGAGGAAAGAGAGAAGATCGAGCGAAGAAAGGGCCAGCGAAGGAAGGGCGAGGAAAGAGAGAAGATCGAGCGAAGGAAGGGCCAGCGAGGGAAGGACGAGCAAGGAGAGGGAGGCGAGACAGACAAAAATGGAAGAAAAAAGGTAAGTATCTCAGTTTTACGTAATTATAATCTTTTTATTACAGTAATATTTCCGATATTTACTGTCAGTACGGGAAATGTATAGTTTACGCCACGCACACTATAGATTTTCAGTACTTGCAGTCAATATCGTAACGTAGCTAAAGTTTACAACAGTTCCTATCATTTTTTTCATTACTGGTGTAATAATAAAGATTGTGTATAAATTATAGGACAGTCCTTTCTGAAAATGCTATTCGCCAACGAAGAAGAAAGGAGATTAACATGGAGGCAGTTAGCACACTTGTCCACGAAATGGATTGGGAAAGAGAAAGGGAGGAGAAAGAGAACGAAGAACAAATGAGCGTGCAGGAGACAATGAATGAAGGAGATAACGTACAGACGGCGTCATTAATGCCTGCCCTGCTAAAAATGACCGATTGAATCCGATTAAAAATTTTGAATCCGCACGAATATGGATTCTTGATCCGGAAATCACGGATTCATAACGATTACACCGACTAAAAACGATTGAAACGGATTGGTATTCAAGGATGTAATTTCAATCGGTTGGTATTAATACGATTGAAACCGATTGAGTCAGATTCAGATGATTATTTAGCTACGGCAGACACATACCTATTTCCGACATTCATCCAAAATAAAAAAAAATTATATTTATTTCGAAATTTTATTACTATTTCTTAACTAAATTTGTTTCTTAAGGTGCAGCCTATGATGATTCCATCTGAAAATAAGTATTTGTAACTGATTAAATGTCTTAAAAAACACACTTACCTTAGTGGGATTCGAACTCGGGACCTCTGGATCGTGAGCCAACTGCCTTAGAAGTGGTAGACTACTTCTTAATTTAATGTAAGTGTTATATATTGTCTACATGTCATAACCGTAGGCCCTTATACCGCCACATAATTTATAGAGCAAAACAATAACAGAAAAATGATGATTTCTTATAATTAAATAGTTATTGTTAAATAATATTTTAAGTAAATATTAATATTAAATAAATGTTTTTTAAAATTATTATAGTAAATAAATAATTATTGTAAAATAAATATTAAATTAATGTCAAATAAATGTTAAATATACGTTTTCTTTAAATCATTATTGCAAATAAATAATTAATATAAAATAAATATTAAATTAATGTCAAATAAATGTTAAATAAATGTTTTTTCAAATTATTATTACAAATAAATAATCAATATCAATCAATCAATATATTTATTTGTGTCAGGATTAATTTCCCATTACAAAGGGGTTAGGCACAGCCATAATTACAATATAACAAAAATAATAATTTTACCTAATTGCCATACAATTACAATGCGATATAAGTAGTAAAAAGAAACAAAAAGGATATCACGCAGTCGACAAGTGTATAGACCAAAGTATACAAATCAAAAGTAAAGTGCCACGAATAACCAACGCAACAAACCTAAACTGCAGTGCATAAAATAAGAAATTATACAAATTTTTTGCTGCCGCAATTGTTGTGTCCATAACTATTACACTATATATAGCGTCTTGAACCTCACAGTCGATATGAAAAAAAACAAAAAAATAATTGCGAAGTGACGCGTAAAAAGGGCATCGCATAATAATGTGTGGAAGCGTTTCATTTTCACTTAGACTACAAAAACAACACTTTTCCCTGGGATACAATTTAAACGACTTCCAATTCATAACAAAATTACAATAATAATTATTTGCTAATCTAGTTTGAGCTTTGACTTTATACAAATTCAGTGGGCATTTTTGCGGATATGCCAAAATACCATGATCTTCAGAATTTCTGCTAAAATGAAATTGACTTGACGAAGATTTGTCATATTTCGCAAAATCCCGCTCTCTGCAAAACAATGTGTATCGCGTAAGAATATCCTCTTTGTAAGATTGCCATAAATCTGCGTTCAAATCATCCCAAAGAAAGTCATAATTCAAGGGTAATAAAACAGCCTTAAGTTGAAGAACCCAGTTGAACGGAAGAGCCTCTTCCATGTTTACAACATTTTTTGCTAAGCTAATGAGTCTATTAAAGCATTTCTTCGGGAATCTTTCATTTTCCATCTTGAGCAAGCAAATAACCCAACCCAAAGCACGCTTTAAAACTTCAACAGATATATTTTTAAGATCTAATACAATATTTAACGTGCTCGTTGACGTATTTCTAGGTAAGCACAATAGTTTCTTAAAAAAATAAGTTTGAGCACTTTCTAAAAGTTTTAAATATCGCAAACCCCACATTTGCGCGCCGTACAAAAGGACAGAGGAGACCATGAAGTCAAACAATTTCAAAATACCAGTCCAAGAATCTACTTGTAATCTTTCTATCATTGCTATTACTGCATCCGACGCCACCCTAGCCTTACATATCGCAGCTTCCGCAGATAGACGGCCTACAGAAGAACTAGAAAAGGTTGTTCCTAAATATACATAAGATTTGACCACATCAATATTCTTTTCATTACACTTAAATTGTTTGACTTTATCACTCACTCTGCCCGAGCTTCTAAAAATAACTATCTTGGACTTGCTCTCATTCACCTTAAGACCGTTTTTTCTACAATGCTTGTCAACAGTTTCAATTATATTCCTCATCTCAGCAGCAGTTGATGCGAGTATAACTAGATCATCTGCATATAATAACATTAACAAATCAAAATATCCATCAATCGGAATTCCCTTATAATTTTCAGATTTTAAGCAATATACTAAATCAGCAATATAAAGGCTGAACAAAAGAGGGCTCAATATTTCACCCTGCAAAACTCCTTTTGTGACTTTTACTTTGTTTGTCAATCCATCCTTCGCTTTTATAGTAACTACCGCACACTCGTACAAGCTTTTTATTACATTTATAAATTTGGAGCTTACTCCTAGATCTGATAATTTTTGCCAAAGTCTTGAGTGCGGGATTGAATCGAAAGCTTTTTCGAAATCGACAAAAAAGCAAAAACTTTTCTTCCTTTTAAGCGTAATTGGCATTGAATAGCAGTTTGCAGGGCGAAAATATTGTCTAGACAACCCCTATGACGGCGAAAACCCGTTTGTTCCTCCGGGATTTTATTATTTTTTTCTGCCCAATTCATCAGTCTATCTCCCATAATCTGAGTAAATATTTTTGCGATATGATTAACGAGAGCAATTCCTCTATAATTATTTGGATTTAAATGATCACCCTTCTTGTGCAACATAAAAAGCGTAATCTCTGCCCAATCTTTGGGAACCACCTCTGTCGCAAGTATTTTATTAAAAAAAGACACTAAATAGAGCTTCCAATTTTCCGGACACGATTTAAAAAACTCATTTGTAAGACCATCACAACCCGCGGCTTTATTAGATTTTGCTATCTTTAAACTGCGTTCTAATTCTTCCAAAGTTATTTCAAAATCTAACTCTGCGACTTTTACATTCGGTATTACCTGATTGGAAGCTTCTATTTCAGGGTATTGTTTTTGGTAAAAGGAATACCAGTCTTTCGCAGGTAAGCTATGTACTGTACGACTTGGAGGTCTAACACTTTTAATTGCACTCCAAAAATCTTTTGAATTTTTTATACAAGCAAATTTGTCTGTAATATTTTGTTTATAATCTTTCTCTTTGTTTCTTAAAAGTGTTTTATATTCTCTTCTATGGTGTATAAATTCCTCGCGAATTGACTTATCTAAACTATTTTTAATAGATTTTTTTAAAAGTTAATTTAATTTCTTTTTAGATGTTCTACACTCCATATCAAACCATTTCTTTTCATTTTTTTGTGCGTGATTTAAATTACTGTTTACTGTCATATAAGAACTTTTTGCAGCTTCTTTAACGGCTTCTTGCATTTTACTATTTAATTCATCAACAGTTAAAACATTAAAATTTGCAGCTATATGACGTGACCATAATAGATTATTTTGAAAAGTCGACTGGTTATTCGGTTTCCATTTATATTTAATACATTTCTTTTCAGTTGAGGTCGTATCTAGATTTTTTTCCCAAGGTAACCAAACATCAACAAACAACGGTAAATGATCTGAGTTAGTAATTAATTCTCCCACGAAAAAGTCTTTAATAAGTGCCGCTTCAGATATATTACACCAGACTATATCATTCACGCTAAATCCTTGGTCGCCAATAAAAGTAAATTTAGCAGGTCTATCACTAATAGAACGACCGTTTAACATTACGAATCCATTATCAGTCATAAATTTTTCAACTTGAACACCTCTGTTATTTTTTTCTCTATCACATGAAACACTATTACTGTATAACGATGTGCCTTCGATTAAGTCCGCTTGTATATTATTAAATTCGCCTAATCTAACGTTAAAATCGCCGCCAATTAGGAATAATGAACATGGAAATCTTTCTTTAATATCAAAAATAATTAAATTCAGGTCTGAAAGAATTGCAGTTAATTCTAAATTTGGCTTGAAGTAAACAGAGCAAATAATAATATTAATATTATTATTATAAATTCTGGTAACTATCCATTCTTTTGTAACATTTAAAATTTCTACCTCGAAAGCTTTATTCGTTAACGTAAGCAATCCACCACTACCTCTACCGCGAGAATTAATGTCACCAGACGCATTTGACGCTACATAATTGAAATCATTAGAAAATTTTGCAATTCTTTCCTCTTTAAATTCTTTACACCAAGTTTCTGATATATTTAAAATACATGCGTTTGAAAAATCATCCAATTTTAAGAGATTATTTATTCCATGTGCATTCCAAAACAAAATCCTGACACATGTTAGTTTTTTTTTACCATTTTTGTTTACAATCGTGTTATCGTGAGAAATTTCCATATCATTAGCAGTGTTAGACGAAGTCATCATGGCGCAGGCTGCCCCCCGGTTCTGAATCCGAAGTGCAGTTGCAGTACCTTCTAAGTTAGCATCAGATGCGGCAGTGTTGGATTGGGTACCAGATGAATATTGAGCTTTTCTAGATGGTTTTGCAGATGGCTTCAGTTTCTCCTGCACGCTGTCCCAGTAGTACCAGATTCCGTCTATTTAGATTTTATTAAACCCAAGTTTGATGTCCGCTTTCCCTTCGTCCTTCAGACTTCGTCTCATATCCCTCAAGTGCTTCGCAGTTGCCGCATCAGCTTGCGACAGATCATCATTGATGTAATACGGCTTTGTTCCCAAAATTGCTTTTTTGGTTTTCATAATTGTTTGCTTCGTAGCATAATTAGAAAGTTTTGCAACGATAGTATTTCGTTTTTCATTCAATAACCTGGCTTCAACAACACAATCTGAGATTCCGAATTCTGTTTCGAAAAATCTTTCAACATCCACCTTAACATTAGCGTTAGAACGATTAATTCCCCTGACAATAACATTGTTGCGTTTTAAAGTTCTATCATGTGCAGCCAATAGGTTCCGAAGATCAGATATCTCAGATTTATAGCTGGAGACTGTGTGTTTCAAGTCAGCTATCGAGCTATTTACTTCCGTCAATTTACTGTTTACTTCAGCAGTCGTTGCAGCACGATCTTTTGCTACATCCGAAGCAATTTGGAAGTGAGCCGCCTCACACGCCGCTACTCTGTTTTCGAAAGACTTTAATAAATCTTTCCATTCTTCGCTTTTTTGATCTATAAGGCTTCGTACTTCAGAGAATTGTTTTTCATTCGAGACAAACATTGCCTGAATTTGATTCGAGAAGGATTTTTCCAATCTCTCCGTCATTTGATCTATTCTGGAAAAAATAGCTAAATTTGGATCTTGGTTCGTGTCTCCGCTTAATCTCTGTGGTGATAACTGAGTTTTCGACTTATCTCCCGCACCTGCCATGTTTATATTACCAACAGCCTCTTTCAGAGCAGAAGATTCCTTCCTTATCGACGCCAACGGCGAAGCCAAAAGTGATACCAGTAAAACTGGAGACGATAGACCAGACAATGACGATGATTTTTTCTTTTGATCTCCTAGAAAATGTGCACCAGCACCCTCGTCCCTTTTCCTTTTCAGATATGGCGTCAACGAGCAGTCAGAATTGCTCCTGTGTCTTCCCAATGCCACCGCGTTTAATAACCTACCTCTTTTGGATTTTGTTATATTCTTCCTTTGTTCACTATTTCTTGGAGAAGAAGTAACAGGCGTCGACCACGCTTCCTGGGTAGTTATAGGCAATTTCTCTGGCTCGGCCGAGTGGCAAGCATTATTTTCCAAAGCAAAATTAAACTCAGAAGAAAATAATTGTTCTTGGTCGCTCATTGGGCCACATAACCTCAAAATCCTTCACCGCGACCACGATTACGACGTGCAATAGCGGAATTGATGTAAACTGCGTTGATCCTGCAGTTGCTGATGCCTCCTAGACCTCCTCATAGACTCCTCTCTGGGTTCTCTTGTTGCACTCACACCAATGCGTTGCATATCCTGCACACATCCACGACCGCCTACTTTATGCTACGACAGTACTCGCCATACCCCCCAATGTCAAATAAAATCAATAATCAATATTACATAAATATTATATTATTGCCAAATAAATGTTAAAATTGTACATTTGTACAATTTTAATGATTAGAGCGGATTTAATCCGATTCAAATGACTAACTTTATTACCCGATTGAAATGAATTAAGCGCAGATACATACGATTGAAACCGATTAAGTCGGATTCAGATGAATCCGGAAATATCACATTAAATCCGATTCCGGGGTGTTGTATTAAAACTTAACGATTGATGCGGATTCAATACGATTCATGTGGTCACTTTATTCACCCGATTAAAATAGATTGGCATAAATTTGATTGAAACCGATTAAATCGGATTCAGATGAATCCGGAAATATCACATTAATACCGATTCCGGTGTTGTATTAAAACTTAACGATTGATGCGGATTTAATACGATTCTTGTGGTCACTTTATTCACCCGATTAAAATGGATTGGCATAAATACGATTGAAAAGGATAGCGTCGGATTCAGATCAATCCGGAAATGCCGAATTAAAAACAATTCCGATTGATTTGGTATTAAAACCGATTCACTTCCAATCGGACTTCCGATTAACCGGATTGAAAACGTATTCATTCCGATTCAATTTCACCAAATTTAATGCAGAACCAATCGGATTCAATCGGTCATTTTCAGCAGGGTGGACACCAAAATTGAATGTGTTTCGGAAACTCACTCTTCGTCTCTTTCTAACTGTCCCCCTTAGAAAGAGACGAAGAGTGAGTTTCCGAAATGCATCCAATTTTGGTGTCCAGGCATTAATGACGCCGTCTGTACATAAGGCTTGCCCGCCGCCTCATCGTGAAAGAAGAGAGAGAGGAGGAATAAATATGGAACTAAGAAACATCAGGTATGTTAAATTTGTCAATGCAAAGTTTATTTTGTAAATAATCGCTGTATAATTGCTTTCATTAAATGTTGCGTTATGTTATAGGTATTATACCTCGAGAGCGCGGCGGGCGAGAGGCAGAGGTTCTCCTGGATGGAGAGCAGCATCAAAGCGTAGAGGAGAGTTGGGTGTTCCCCAATGGTCAGGATGGAGGGAAGGATGGAGGGGCGGAAGAGGCAGAGGAGGAGGATGGAGGGGTGGAAGAAGAGGCAGAGGAGGAGGATGGAGGGGAGCGAAACGGCCTGTAGTTGTGACAACGCACGTTTATGTCTAAAACAATTTAAAGTAATACATTTCTTTCTTTCTTTTCTTTTTTATTTTATTTTATTTTTAAATACTACATATAATTTTGTAACAATTGTACTTTGTACTTTTGATTATTCTTAACATACATTAAATTTTTTGCTAATAACTGTATAATAAAAAACGAGTGACGGTTAAAACCTTCTGAAGGTCACTCAGGAGGATGACCTTGACAACATATGTCAAGATCAAGGTCATTACAGCTGCCTCACCTATAGTAAATAATTATCTTTTACATATATGTATACACAACAACTCTGCCTACAAGAAAATTACTGTAAAGTTTTGTGTTATTTATACATAATTTACTATACATAAAGATTAATGTCAGCATAATTACGGAATATACGTATTATGTTGATACGTATTTATACTCCGTAATTACGCTGACATTAACCTTTGTGTATAGCAAACAGTCACAGATAAATAAGATACAGCTTCTAAGCAATTTTCTCTTTATTGTATGAGGAATTATGCAAATGTCTAAAAAGTGTGTCAATATACACCTTCACTGCTGTGCGATGTACATACCATGCCTGATTGTGCAACATTTTTGGTAAATAATCAACTGTAATGGGCGGGGGGCAGGCTGGATGGCCAAAACAGTACCTCTTTTTCGGGAAATTATTACAAAGGCACTAATAAAGATATTAAAACGATCTTTTTTATTTTATTACATGTATTTTCTAGTATTTAAACAGAAATGTCACACGCAGTGTAAGTATGAGTGCAGCAGCTGCTGGCACGGTTCTTGTTCTTTTTAACGGTGGCCAACAGAACGTCTCCTTTTTAAGAAAATGGCGGCTGCTTTAAAAATAGTTTCTTTCTCTCTCATTAACGACGTAAAATGATATTACATATGCATTTGAAATAATGCATATGTAATATCATCTATCGTCGTTAACATCTTTGATTAATATGTTACAATAAGTAATAAAAGTATTATTAAATGTAATGAATCAAAATCCAATATAATACTTTTCCGATTTTTTATGAAAATTTCACCAATTACGTCAAATGTTTGCAAATTTTATATGTTTATGTCGTATTACAACGGATTTTGCATCGTTACATTTAAATTGTACTTTAAGTTATGCGTTATTTTTTGTAGGTTTTTCTCTTTCTATAATAATATATATAACAGATATATATACATATAATTATATAAATAATTCGTGGTAAGTAAATCTCACATTTATATAACAAATATTCGTACAAATATAATAAGGACATAAGACGAGATTTAACATGTACGACAAAGAATTGTTGCGCAATATTTTATGTGACGAGAAATATAGAACCATACATGAGGATGGTAAAATTTATCCACCATCTCATGCCGTTTATCGCTCTATATCTGAGGCGATGACAAATGGTGTGTCCGACGACATAACGACAAAACACATACATACAATTTTGAATAAAGTTAGAAATGGCATGTACAGTGCTGTATTGAATGCATTTGCAATTAATAAAACAGATACAAAGGATGATTCGAAAGATACTTCTTATAATATAACTGATTTGAATAACAGTTCTACTTGCGAGAAGGCATTGCAAAAGAAATTTGAATTGTTGATTTCAGAAGAAAAGTGGGCGCAAATAAAGCCTAAAAAAGGAAACAGAAAATTTGACAAACGTAACTACATGTCATTGCAAGCTGGAAAATGGACCCCCATTTTTGCAGACAAAATATGACAACAGACTAAAATACCATGCGCATTTACATTTAAACTTGCACACGTATTTAAAAGTAGCGACGCTAAATGCTACGCAACATTCAAGGGTACTTGCAATGAATGTGGTGCGAAACTTGTGGGCATTTTATATAGTAAGCCCGTGAAAGGAAACGATATAATTTTTGAGTGCACGCTCAGAGGATTTTCTGCAAATATTAAACATAAAAAGAAAAGACAATTGAGAGGTGAATTGCGGGAAAAAATTGCAAATGAGTTAGTAAGTGGAAATAAAAATGCCAATGTATGGCGTAATGAAGAAGCCAATAGAATAATGACATTTGGCGATGATGTCCCACCAACTTTATATAATACGACAGTTTTGCGCAAAGCTAAACAAGAGGAAATGGACAAACAATTACAGCTGGAAAACACCGATCCATTAAAGAAATTATATACCGCAAAGCGCATTAGATTTACTGGTATTATCCATAATATAGGAATGGATCCATTTTATTGCATGTACTGGACTCCAGAGCAACAGCTTATGTACAAAACAGCCCATAGAGATAAGAACAGCTTATTAGCAATAGATGCTACAGGAAGTATAGGAAAAAAGTTACGTCTTCCTAATGGCAAAAAATCTTCGCATTTATTCTTATATGAATGCGTTTGCGCTTCTAAGCATGGCAATTTTCCAGCTATTCAAATGGTATCCGCAAAGCAAGATGCAGCCATAATAAGTTACTTCTTTTTGGAAATTATAAGAAATGGTGCTCCAAAACCTCGAATTGTTGTAACGGATTTTGGAAAGGCAATACTGATCGCTGTTGCACGTGTATTTGCAAATTGTAATGATTTAAATCACTACTTGCAAATATGTTATAAAATTGTTCATAATAATTATATGGACATTCCGTCATGCTACATGAGACTAGATGTTAGCCATTTTATAGCAATGATTGCTAGATGGGATTGTCTAAGAGGCAAGGCAATTAAAGTACGTCAATTTTTCTTAAGATGTTTAGGGCAAGCATATCAGATGGATAATTTTGATGATATATCCCAGTTTTTAAAATACATATTAGTTGTAGCGTTAAGCGAAGAAATAGGCCATGATGATAGTGGTGTGTCGTTACCATCCGACAATTGTTTCACGTTTATTAATAATAAAATTAAAGGAGTTACGATTGACGATCCGGAAGAACAAGAAAAGCATAGACGCATGAAGGATGATGAAATCACTGCAGACGGTTACTGGACAACCTGGGCAGAAAACATATTTCTTGAAGCTCAAAAACTTGCCAATGTTTCAATCAATGGAACAATCGTAAACGCATACTACAACGTCGAAGCCGCAAAAAAAATAAAATATCTCATGAGTTTGTGACGATACGCGTATTTGTCACTCGCGCTACGGCCCTGGCGGCCACCTAGCGCTTGTTCAGCGTGCACTTCGGTGCCCAAGCTGTGGGGCAACCCGAGCGGTGGGGCGGCCCCCACCGCTCTCGGTCGGGGTATAAATAGGGGGCTCGAGCCGACACCGGCAGTCAGTCCTGTCCTGATCCTGGTCTCGACACGACCACTCTCCTAACCACGTTAGGCGCTCCCAACAACTTCCTCCGTACAGAGAACGGGTGCTCCCAGGGCACGGGCCTACCAGCCGGGCGCTCCCGGTTGGCACCACCTGTCATCTCCTGCCTCTGGGTCGGGCGCTCCCGACCCTTTCCGCCGTACGGGCAACGGGTGCTCCCGCTGTCGAGCCGGGCGCTCCCGGTGTACGGGCCGCTCAGTCGGGCGCTCCCGACTGAGCTCCTGACCAGATCCGTCCGCGATCCGTAAGGCCAGCGTGCCTCCGCGGTTACTCGCGATCCGTAAGGCAAGCGTGCCTCCGCGTCTACTCGCGAGTCCGGAGCGGTCCGACCGCATCGTACACTCATACAGCGGCTCGGCGGAGCACACATACACGCCACACACACACACACACACACACACACACACACACACACACATTTTATCTTTGTGTAAAACGAAAGAAAAACGAATGAACTATTTATTTTTGAAACCAACCAGTGTCTCCACGTTTTCTCACCCTGGTCCGGCGAGCTAAATTCCGTGCGAGAAAACGCGACCGTTACATGGCGCCCGAACAGGGACCGGATTCGTGAGGCACTGGTTCTCCCACCTAGCTCATGAAGAGCTGGATCTATCGGTTGACAAAAGCCGAGTTGGCGGCCGAGTTAGGAAAACTCGGGATCGACCCGAACGGCCCGATAGACGCCCTCCGACGCCGCCTCTGAGATTTTGTGGATGCTAACCCGGAGTACGAATACTCCATGAAAAAGAACGAGACCGAGGACATGATGACCGAAGAACTGAGGAACGCCGGAACCGTTGCGCCTAACCCGGCCGAGGTTATGAACCAAATCCGGAAGTGGGGATGCCACTTCGACGGAAAGGATCCACTCGCATTCTTAGAACGAGTGGAAGAATTACGACAGGGATATGGATACACGGGAGGCCAGCTTCTGTTGGGACTACCTGAGCTACTGCGAGGGGATACCCTCTTCTGGTACCGGAATAACCAAGCGGCCTGGGACGCCTGGGAAGATTTTTTAAGGGATTTCCACGCCCAGTTCTTACCCCGGCGATACCGGGCACAACTGTCACGAGAGATCCAGGGCCGGTTTCAAAAACCGGACAAACCCTTCCACAAATACGCAACGGTTCTCCTTACGAGCATGCGACGAGCCGGAGGATTCTCGACGGATGACCAACTCGAGCGGCTCTACGAAAACATGAGCCCCGAGTATAAGTACTACATCCGATATGGATGACGTTACCAGTCTAGGAGACCTGCACGCACGCGCCGCAGAATATGAAGCTATAGAAAAGCAAAACCGCGAGCGGAAAGCAGAACGAAAGGCGCCGACCGCTACTCCATCCGTCGCCAGTACCACGTACAGCCGAGAGGAGTGCTGCTGGCGATGTAAACAGCGCGGACACACTCGGGTAGATTGCAACCGACCGGCCAGAAAATTCTGCTCCCGATGTGGCAAGGACGGCGTGCTCACCCGTGATTGTCACCCCACGCCGGGAAACGCCGCACGGGCCGGGGGCGAAGCCGCCGCTACCCGGACCCCGCCTCCGTCAGAGTGACTTACCAGCCGCTGCCACACATCTCCGTCCGCATACGACACCGCGCTATGCGGGCGTTGATCGACACCGGGTCCGAGGTGTCTTTTATCAATACAGATACCGCCCGCTACGCAGAAGGCTTTGGATTCCCGATTAAGCAAGGGACAAGCTCCGTTCACTTGGCGGACGGGGGCTCAACCACGATACCCGGGATCATGACGCTACCAGTGAAGATCGGCCGGAAGGTGCTCAGGCACGACTTCCTAATTATGCCGTCGCTACAGGGCGCCGTACTCACCGGCGTTGACCTATGGGCCCGGACGGGAATCGTCCTACGGGCCACCGCCCCGCGCCAGACCACGCCCGCCGCCGAATGCGGAGCCGTGGTCCAGGGACTGGCCACCCGAACCGCCGACGAGAAACGCCGGCTCCAGAAGTTCCTAACCAAGGAACTCGCCCTATTCGAGGGCATCCACGGCCCGACCGACCGAATATCGCATCGTATTCGGGTTAAAACCAACCAGCCAATCAAGCAACGATACCGACCCAGGAATCCGGCTATGCAGGCGATTATTAACCAAGAAGTAGAAAAAATGGAACGTGAGGGCGTGATCGAGCCGTCCCACGGAGCCTGGAGTTCGCCAATCGTACTAGTCCGGAAGAAGGACGGAACATACTGGTTCTGTATCGACTTCCGACAGGTGAATAAAGTCACCGAGAAGGACGCCTACCCTCTGCCCCAAGTCCAGGCTACCTTAGATAAGCTCCGGGGGGGCCGCTATCTGTCCACGCTGGACTTGAAGAACGGGTATTGGCAGGTGCCACTAACGCCCGATAGTCGGCCCGTCACCGCCTTCACCGTGCCCGGGAAAGGCCTGATGCAGTTCCGAGTGATGCCGTTCGGCCTCCACTCCGCACCCGCTACTTTCCAGAGGCTGCTCGACGAGGTCTTAGGGCCGGACCTCGCCCCATACGTCCTGGTTTATTTGGACGACATCATCGAGGTCAGCCGCACCTTCGAGGAACACCTTCGATTACTGGCCGAGGTGTTCCGTCGTCTGAGGGGGGCCGAGCTCCGCCTAAATCCGGAGAAGTGTCACTTCTGCCGAGACCAGCTCCGATACTTGGGCCACATCGTGGACCACTGCGGCCTCCGGACCGACCCGGACAAGGTGAGCGCCGTGGCACGATGGCACGCGCCGACGACCGTACGCAAAGTACGACAATTCCTGGGCATGGCCTCCTGGTACCGGCGGTTCGTACCAGACTTCTCAACGGTAGCCGCCCCGCTTACTCGCCTGACTAGGAAGGGAGTGAAGTGGACTTGGGGACCAGACGAGGAGACCGCTTTCGAACGCCTGAAAGAGGCGCTGACTTCCGCCCCCGTGCTGGCCTGCCCGGATTTCGACCGCCGGTACATCCTACAGACCGATGCAAGCTCCTGCGGGCTGTGCGCAGTATTGACCCAACACCAGGACGACGGGGAGCGAGTGGTGGCCTATGCCAGCCGGACGCTAAACGGCGCAGAAAAGAATTATAGCGCCACGGAGTTGGAGTGCCTGGCAATAGTATGGGGCATACGGAAGATGCGGGGATACCTCGAGGGATATACGTTCACCGTGGTGACCGACCACCAGTCCCTCCGATGGCTGCAGCACCTGGAGGAACCTACCGGCCGGCTGGGACGTTGGCTGTTCGAACTGCAGCAGTACGACTTTGACGTACGATACCGGAAGGGCTGCCTCAACAAGGTCGTTGATGCGCTCTCACGCCAGCCAGAGGTGTGCGGGGCGCAGACCGCCCCGCGGTGCCAATGGTACCGGCGGATCCTGACCGGCATACGGCAGCGCCCCGCCGAGTTCCCCGACTATCGCATCTGGGACGGCCGGCTGTTTCGCCACCTGTTGCACGACGTGGACTTTCGGGAGGTCGACCCGTCGGAACAATGGAAACGATGCGTCCCGAAGGAGGAACGGGCCCAGGTCATGCGGAGGCACCACGAGGACCCCACGGCGGGCCACTTCGGGGTCGCCAAGACCATCGCCCGCATGGCCAAGTTATTCTACTGGCCCGGGATGTTTCAGGACATCACCCGGTGTGTCCGCCAGTGCCCGACCTGCCTAGCGCACAAGGCGCCTACGACCAAGCCGGCCGGGAACCTCCATACGGCGCCTGTCACCAAGCCCTGGCAGCAAGTGACCCTGGATCTCGTCGGCCCGTTACCACGATCCACCCAGGGCCACGCCTGGCTGCTGGTTATGCAGGACCGGTTTTCCAAGTGGGTCGAGCTTAAGCCCCTGCACCGGGCTACCGCTCCCGCCGTCACCAAGGCAATCCTCGACAGGATTATATACCAACATGGATGCCCCGACCAGATCATTTCAGACAACGGGACATAACTAAGATCGGGTCAGCTCGAGGGAACCCTACGGGCATTCTGCATCGAGCACCGGACTACCCCGTGAGAGCGCCACACTGCAAGCCGGTTGAGCGCACCAACCGAACGCTCAAGACCATGGTCGCCCAGTATGTCGGAAAAAACCACCGACACTGGGACGAGCACCTGGCACCGTTACAGTTCGCATACAACACCGCCCGACACGAGGCCACCGGGTACACCCCGGCGTATCTCAACCACGGCCGGGAACTCGCCCTCCCACACCCGGAGGACCGCCGCCACGCAGCGAATGCGACCCCCCACCAGACCCGACGCCGGCTAGAAGAAGCCTTTGAGGTGGTACGGGTCAACCTGGCCCGGGCGTTCCAAAGACAGGAGGCGCACTACAACCTGAGGCGATGAAATTGGAGACCCCGCGTCGGGGACCTAGTCTGGAAGAAGGAGTACCCGCTGTCAAAAAAGGCTACCGGCTTTAACGCCAAACTAGCCCCCCGCTATTCCGGCCCTTTGGAGGTAAGGAAGATTATCTCCCCCGTCATAGTCGACTTGCGCGACACTCGGGGACGTTGGCACAGACATGTGCACGTGCAGGACCTGAAAAACGCACCAGGTCCCCGCGTGTCGGCTCTTCGGGGAATTCGCGGGTAAACACCGTTCGAAGCGTCTCGCAAACATTGGCCTCGCATTCCTGAGTAAGGAAAAGCGCGAAAACAACCAAAAAAAGCACACACGTTCGCGACCGGTATAAAAGCTCGCGGCGCGAGAAAATTTTCAGTTGTACTGGAACCGCTAGTCCGTCAAGATGGAACCACACGTACGCAAGGAACTAACGGACCTCTTCGGCGACATTGACGACATCGACGACGACCTGTGGGAGGTACCAATCGACCCGGGGCCGACCACCAGCCCAGGGAGCGTTCCCCGCCGCCAGGCCCCCAATGTGGGGACCCGAATCCAGCGGGGTGACGCCGAGACTCGTCGCCGCGCCGCCATCTTCCTCGAGACGGTACCGGCCCGTCCAGCCAGGCGCCCACCAACTGCCCGTGTACGGGCGAACTTGCGGCCCGCGGAACGGCCACCGAACGCCGGCCGACCACCAGCCAGGCCACCGGCCGGACAGCCGTCTTCGCTCCCGCCCGATCACCGGGCCGCTCGACCGACGCAGGCGTCCTCGCGCCCGCCCGATCACCGGGCCGCTCGGCCGACCACTATCTCCGTAGCAGCGGCCTCCGAGCGCGAGCAGCGCTCCGACCGGCCCCCAGCAGGGCCGCCACCAGACACATCCCGTCACCGGGCCCGGTCGGCCGACCACTACCTCCGCAGCAGCGGCCTCCGAGCGCAAGCAGCTCTCCGACCGGCCCCCAGCAGGGCCACCACCAGACGCATCCCGTCACCGGGCCGCGCCAATCACGACCCTGACGACCAAGGCCGCCCATCGACCGAGGGAACAGACCGCCGTCGGAACGCAGTTGACCAGCACCGAGAGGTGGAACGACACGCCAGCCTGCGCCGCAGCCACGCCGGGTCGCCCCTCTCTGACCCCGGCCCAACCACCCGGTACACCAGGCCCCTGCCCGCCCCCGACCCTAGAGATAGCCCACATCTCCGGAACCTCCCTCCTGCGAGACCAAATTTGGATCCCACTACCTACTGGCGAAAGGGTAGCGGTTCCCCGTTCGGCCATGGTGCGCAACCGCAAATACCGCGCCCGTGTTGGCGGCTCCCGATGGGTCCTGCGATTCGACCCACAAGGCAACTTAAAGTCATGCCAGCGCCGATAGGTTAAAACACTATGTAATAGTACATAATAAAAGCGGTTAGACCGATATCTATGTATATAGTTCCTCTCCGAACGGGGGGGGGGGGGTGATGTGACGATACGCGTATTCGTCACTCGCGCTACGGTCCGGCGGCCACCTAGCGCTTGTTCAGCGTGCACTTCGGTGCCCGAGCGGTGGGGCAACCCGAGCGGTGGGGCGGCCCCCACCGCACTCGGTCGGGGTATAAATAGGGGGCTTGAGCCGACACCGGCAGTCAGTCCTGTCCTGATCCTGGTCTCGACACGACCGCTCTCCTAACCGCGTTAGGCGCTCCCAACGACTTCCTCCGTACAGAGAACGGGTGCTCCCGTCCTCACCTGGGTGCTCCCAGGGCACGGGCCTACCAGCCGGGCGCTCCCGGTTGGCACCACCTGTCATCTCCTGCTTCTGCGTCGGGCGCTCCCGACCCTTTCCGCCGTACGGGCAACGGGTGCTCCCGTTGTCGAGCCGGGCGCTCCCGGTGTACGGGCCGCTCAGTCGGGCGCTCCCGACTGAGCTCCTGACCAGATCCGTCCGCGATCCGTAAGGCCAGCGTGCCTCCGCGGTTACTCGCGATCCGTAAGGCAAGCGTGCCTCCGCGTTTACTCGCAACCCGTAAGGCAAGCGTGCCTCCACGTTTACTCGCGACCCGTAAGGCAAGCGTGCCTCCGCGTTTACTCTCGATCCGTAAGGCAACAGTGCCTCCGCGTCTACTCGCGAGTCCGGAGCGGTCCGACCGCATCGTACACTCATACAGCGGCTCGGCGGAGCACACATACACGCCACACACACACACACACACACACACATATTTTATCTTTGTGTAAGACGAAAGGAAAACGAATAAACTATTTATTTTTGAAACCAACCAATGTCTCCACGTTTTCTCACCCTGGTCCGGCGAGCTAAATTCCGTGCGAGAAAACGCGACCGTTACAACTTACTTACCTTTATGGACAGGTATGATGAGACCGCATTTCAAGCGTGGTTCACAGACCGCTACATCATCCTTTGTTGAGGCTGAATTTGCCGACTTAAAGACCAGCGCCTTTAAAAATCAATTACCCACGCTGTTCCGGATTGGGCGAGTTTCACGCGCACGGTGAACCCTTCGCGACGGATGAGGAAGCGCTACCGCGATCCCGTTTTTATTGGCTGCGTGCGCGATTCCAGGAGCGCGTCGCGACCAATCAAATCGCGCGAGCGTTCGCACATCGACCCGCATATCTATCAAATCGATTGGCATGGTTCTTCATCCTCGCGTTGCGGCGCCGCCGGATGCGCGCAGGAGAGTACGTTTTTAGCCGGCCGGTGAACCACACGTGTTAGACCCGCGAAATCGTGCGGGAGCGAACCGGGTTGTGAGCCACGCGACAAGATCTCCTCTCGTTCCGCGACAAGACCTCCGCTTGCGCCGACAGGATCTCAGCTCGTGCCGCGACAAGATTGGCTCGCGTCGACTCGAGATTCGCGCTCGGACCGCGACAAGATTCTCCGCTCGCGTCGCGACAAGATGTCCGCCGTGAGCTCCGCCATCCCGCGTGTCGTTGCAAGATATCCTCGCACGATCGCGTGGTTCACCGCGTCGCTGCAAAATCTCTTTAGTTCAGTGACGGACAGTACGTTTCGAAAGGCACTCTAAGTGTCCTCAGCTCAAAAATTAAGAGCCGTGTTCGGCCGTATTCAGTTTCGCAAGTCGCGAGTGATTTGCGCCGCCTTCGACCGTCACCCCTCCCGAAAGTTCGAGGTTCAAACGCAACCTCGCGGGTTGCGAGTGATCTGCGCCGCTTTCGGCCGTCACCCCTCGCGAGAGTTCAAGGTTCAACTGCAACCTCGCGGGTTGCGAGTGATCTGCGCCGCGCTCGGCCGTCACCCCTCGCGAGAGTTCAAGACTCAAATGCAATCTCGTTGATTGCGAGTGATCTGCGCCGCGCTCGGCCGTCACCCTTCGCGAGAGTTTAAGTGCAATCTCACAAGTGGCGAGTGATCTGCACCGTATCGACCGTCATATCTCGTGAAATGAATTCAAATACTACGTTGTGTAAGGTGCCGTGTTCGGCCGTTCTACCGCGTGAAAGACATTCCGCGATATTTCTGTAAGCGCCTCGTGCGCCGTGCGCCGTTATCGGCCATATTTGTGTAATGTGCCGCGTTCGGCCGTTCTACCGCGTGAAAGACATTCCGCGATATTTCTGTAAGCGCCTCGTGCTCCGTAGGCTGTTATCGGCCATATTTGTGTAAGGTGCCGCGCTCGCGCGGCCGTTCTACCGCGTGAAAGACATTCCGCGATATTTCTCTAAGCGCCTCGCGCGCCGTGCGCTGTTATCGGCCATTTTGTACAAAGTCGATGTGTCATGGCTCGACACGATCATTCGAACAACAAGTGCCATCAGTCTGGTGTTCACGTGAAACCATGTTTGTGACACCTTGGCAAATAAAGACACTCTCACAGTACAAATAACAAAATCTCAAGTGACTGACATTGCCCGTCCTACGATCTTACGATCCTACCGCGTACCTAAACGGAGCGCGAACCTCCCTACACCGCACCGCATTGAAACGAATCTGGCGTCTGACTTCAGATGAGTTTCTGGTCTTTCGAGTTGAAACACACGCGAATAGACAAATTTATTGTACGACATATTGAATACCTTGACGGTAAACTTAAAATAACGTGTGGTTCATCCAATGAAAGAACCGATTTAAATGAGACAGAATCGAGTCCAGCAAGAACAAAAGACAACCTAATAGAGTCGCCTCCTAAAGAGAATGCGGATTTGAGCAAAAAAGAATTTAGTCCAGCGAAAATGCCTGATGAAGAAGACAATCTCATACAATCGCCTTTAAAATATAATAATGCAGATCTGATTGCGAGTGACGAAGAATCAAGTTTAATAATACCATCAGACCAAAGCAATCCGACACAATCACCTACTAAAAAAAACAATACAAATGAGTCCTTTTCAAATACGGATAAAGATTATCTGGAGCAAGACTCATTAAACGAAATAGAAAATTGGCGATGTAAAATAAAGAGAGAAACCTCCGAAAATCCTGAAAGACATGTTTCGAAACGATCCAAACCAAATTATCTAACGCCATGCGCCGATTGGGATTTCAGTAATACAAACAAAACTATAGGTCTTCCAGTTTTAAGAAATGGCTCCATGTGCAAATCGACTGCTATTGATAAACAACCAATACAGCTACGCGAAACTTGTGCATTTGACTCTACCTTTCAAGTAGTTGCAAATGGTATGGGTATGTACAATACTTATAAAACAAATATGGCTGCACTAATTTCATCGAATAACTTTGCAAAATTTACAATGGAGATTTTAGAACGTGGAAAAATTATTGCGAAAGATTACAGCACAAGAGCATCGATTTTATGGAACCTACCATTGTTGGCAAGGAAAAGACGTAAAACGCGCGCTAATTTATCACTTAATGCAAACTGTAATGTTGCGCATGTGATAGACTACTTATTTGACAGTATCCCGAGTTACACAACTGAGTACGATTGTTCCAAATGTGGCTATAGTCATAAAAGAACATCACCAACGTATAACATAAATATTGACGAAATTTTAAAGAACGGCTTCAATAATATGCAACAAGCGATCGACGACAAAATCATTTGTGCAAAAGAAACAACATGTTATCAATGTAAAAATACCGTTACTTGTACCATAACATACGGGCCTCATATAATTACTGACACAAGTATCACCACTGACGAAACCTACATGATAGATAACAACATTCAACAGTGGAAACATACGCTAAATGATGTAGCAAAAAGTATTACAATTGAAAATAATAACTATTCTCTAGCAGGCCTTTCATCATACATCAAATATGGCCTTACAGACAGAGACGGACATTATGTTGCATTTACATATACAGGTCTACATTGGTACAAATTCAACGACATGCCCCCAACACGATCTACTGCAAATACAAATGAAGAAATATATCCACACATAGTATTTTATGTTAAAACATAAAGATATAAGTAAGATGACAATATTTGATTATATAATTAAATTATTATCTATACATTATACATATCAAAAGTGGAAAAATGATACAAGAAGAAAAGACGAATGAATATACATGGACCTAAAAGACAAGCATTTAAGAAAGATTAAAATAATAGAAAACAAATTAAAATCAGAAGAAAAAAATAATTTATCGCTCAGAGTTATGTTAAAATGCGCAGTAACCACGAAAATTTATTCTGCGCCGCGCGCAGTGATTACCACGAAAGTTCCTTCTGCGCCGCGCGCAGTGATTACCACAAAAATCTATTCTGCGCCGCGCGCAGTAATTACCACGAAAGTTCCTTCTGCGCCGCGCGCAGTGATTACCACGAAAATCTATTCTGCGCCGCGCGCAGTAATTACCACGAAAATTTATTCTGCGCCGCGCGCTGTATAATATAAAACAGGCTGTTTGTAAATATAAAGTTAATGAGATAAAATTGTGCAACTGAAATAAATAACGACACATACGTGCGCATGGGTGGCATTTATATCTCACCCATCAGAGTAGAAATTGCTATTCTCTAATGGGTAGATATGAATTATTGCAACCCATGTGTATTACAACAACGTGTCCACTATCCGGAAGTGAACGCATTTCTTCTTGCTTTCGTAGGAAGAAAACTTCGGGACTTAAAAATGTTTGGAGCTGACAAATATAAGGTAACAGTAACTTTGTCATTTTTTATTTCAGAGCTTCGAAGATCCTGATTCATTGATAGAACCTTCGGCGGGCTATCAAAACTTCGATTAAAACCGCCTAATTAAAAAAAAAATTTTACTCCTCGGTACTTAGAAATTTTTCCAAAGACGCACTTTGAACGACTGTATCTCTCTAAATATTGATCATAGCGCTTCGAGTCTGATTTTTGACAGTTCTACAACTTCCATTATATTTCTCGTAGTTTTGAATGTCTTTTAACGTTTTCCAAGGAGTTCCGGCGCCTAGCATTATTTATTAATTTTTTATACAATTTTTAATCTCCGAGAAAGCCAGATTTACGGGTATATGAGTCGGCCCGCGCATAATTCCGACAGTTCCAGGAGTTCTATTATATTTGTCATGTAGTTCTGAATGTCCTTTAACTATTTCCAAGGAGTTCCGGAGCCTAGCGTTATTGGTTAATTTTTTAAACAATTTTTAAACCCCGAGATACTCAGATTTACGGGTATATAAGTCAGCCCGCGCATAATTCCGACAGTTCCAGGAGTTCTATTATATTTGTCATGTAGTTCTGAATGTCCTTTAACTATTTCCAAGGAGTTCCGGAGCCTAGCGTTATTGGTTAATTTTTTAAACAATTTTTAAACCCCGAGAGAGCCAGATTTACGGATATATGAGTCAGCCCGCGCATAATTCCGACAGTTCCAGGAGTTCTATTATATTTGTCATGTAGTTCTGAATGTCCTTTAACTATTTCCAAGGAGTTCCGGAGCCTAGCGTTATTGGTTAATTTTTTAAACAATTTTTAAACCCCGAGAGAGCCAGATTTACGGATATATGAGTCAGCCCGCGCATAATTCCGACAGTTCCAAGAGTTTTATTATATTTGTCATGTAGTTCTGAATGTCCTTTAACTATTTCCAAGGAGTTCCGGAGCCTAGCGTTATTGGTTAATTTTTTAAACAATTTTTAAACCCCGAGATAGCCAGATTTACGGGTATATGAGTCAGCCCGCGCATAATTCCAACAGTTCCAGGAGTTCTATTATATTTGTCATGTAGTTCTGAATGTCCTTTAACTATTTCCAAGGAGTTCCGGAGCCTAGCGTTATTGGTTAATTTTTTAAACAATTTTTAAACCCCGAGAGAGCCAGATTTACGGATATATGAGTCAGCCCGCGCATAATTCCGACAGTTCCAGGAGTTTTATTATATTTGTCATGTAGTTCTGAATGTCCTTTAACTATTTCCAAGGAGTTCCGGCGCCCAGCGTTATTGCTTAATTTTTTAAACAATTTTTAAACTCCGAGAAAGCCAGAATTACGGGTATATGAGTCAGCCCGCGCATAATTCCGACAGTTCCAGGAGTTCTATTATATTTGTCATATAGTTCTGAATGTCCTTTAACTATTTCCAAGGAGTTCCGGAGCCTAACGTTATTGGTTAATTTTTTAAACAATTTTTAAACCCCGAGAGAGCCAGATTTACGGGTATATGAGTCAGCCCGCGCATAATTCCGACAGTTCCAGGAGTTCTATTATATTTGTCATGTAGTTCTGAATGTCCTTTAACTATTTCCAAGGAGTTCCGGAGCCTAGCGTTATTGGTTAATTTTTTAAACAATTCTTAAACCCCGAGATAGACAGATTTACGGGTATATGAGTCAGCCCGCGCATAATTCCGACAGTTCCAAAAGTTCTATTATATTTGTCATGTAGTTCTGAATGTCCTTTAACTATTTGCAAGGAGTTCCGGAGCTTAGCGTTATTGGTTAATTTTTTAAACAATTTTTAAACCCCGAGAGTGTCAGATTTACGGATATATGAGTCAGCCCGCGCATAATTCCGACAGTTCCAGGAGTTCTATTATATTTTTCATGTAGTTCTGAATGTCCTTTAACTATTTCCAAGGAGTTCCGGAGCCTAGCGTTATTGGTTAATTTTTTAAACAATTTTTAAACCCCGAGAGAGCCAGATTTACGGATATATGAGTCAGCCCGCGCATAATTCCGACAGTTCCAGGAGTTCTATTATATTTGTCATGTAGTTTTGAATGTCCTTTAACTATTTCCAAGGAGTTCCGGCGCCCAACGTTATTGCTTAATTTTTTAAACAATTTTTAAACTCCGAGAAAGCCAGATTTACGGGTATATGAGTCAGCCTGCGCATAATTCCGACAGTTCCAGTAGTTCTATTATATTTGTCATGTAGTTCTGAATGTCCTTTAACTATTTCCAAGGAGTTCTGGCGCCCAACGTTATTGCTTAATTTTTTAAACAATTTTTAAACTCCGAGAAAGCCAGATTTACGGGTATATGAGTCAGCCCGCGCATAATTCCGACAGTTCCAGTAGTTCTATTATATTTGTCATGTAGTTCTGAATGTCCTTTCACGATTTCCAAGGAGTTCCGGCGGTCAGCATTATCGATTAATTTTTTAAACCCCGAGAAAGCCGCTACGATCTATATTTTTCCACTTTATTATTGATTTTTGGGGTTATTTGAACGGAACTCTTACTAAAACCCATAGGAAACTCTAGAACTCTTCGAAATACTTCCGAATCCACGATAAAAATAATTTTTTTTTAAATTTTGTTTTTTTTAAATTTTTGATTTTTGGGGTTATTTCAACGGAACTCTTCCTAAAACCTATAGGAAACTCTAGAACTCTTCGAAACACTTTCGAATCCACCATAAAAAATTAAATTTTTTAAAAATGATGGGCGCCGTGAAGTTAGCCCCCCCATTTTTAAAATGGTGTTTTCGTCACTTTAATTGAAAGAACTCTTTCTAAAATTGATAGAGAACTCTAGAACTCTTGCTGGGGCATCCAGAACTCCAATGATTTTTTCCAAAATTTGAAAAAGATGGGCCAACTTCACAGACGTTATACGCGATTATCACTTTACAAATTATTTTGCCGAATTTATGTTCAAAAGAATGTATAACTATCATGAACGCATTGATGCATTTTTCAATATAATGAGTTCCATATATCCATTAAATTCATTAAATATTGAATAAAATTTTTGTTTCATATATCTATTGACTTTTTAATATATCACAATTCTATGATTATTGTAAATTTTGCATATGTTAATCTAATTTCCGAAGATTTTTTGCATGACATTTTGGCTTTTTACAAGTAAGTACTTTCTAACTTGAAGCACATACAAAGCACACACTTGTAAAGCGCGCCACTACCCTATAGGTTAGTGACGCGCTTTACAAGTATGTGCTTTGTAAGTTGAAGCACATACTCTCTATTCTCTGCTTTAACGAAAAGACTGTTCAATATATCAACGATTCGCTGCTTTAAATGAAATTCTTTCGTTCATACATGTACTATTTCCACATAAATATCAGTCATTTATGTCTATTAGTACTAAAAATAACTGCTATACTTGTCAAACTTTTTTTGTTAATAACTTTTTAACAAACAACAAGCGACGGCTAAAAACTTTTGAAGGTCACTCAGGGTCATGACCTTGCCAAAATATGTCAAGGTCAAGGTCATCGGGGGATGGTCCCCTGATCGGTATATTTACCAAATCAAATGTCTATATGTCTAATTAAAAAAAAAACAAATGCATATATATGATTTAACTATTAATTAGTTTATCAACGAATTAAAACAATCGGCCCTAAATAAAGAATTTCAAAATTATTTTTAAAAAATATAAAACGTGATTTTTCAAAGTTTATTAGCTATAAATTTAACAAAGCGTTTCCGGACCTATGTTTATAGAAACATTTAGTTCCAAATTCTTTTCTATAAGACCCTGAAATTGTATGAACCCTGACCTGGAACATCTTATATAATAAATTAGTACATAAAAGAGAATATTATTTTATTTCTAACTCATAGAACAATATTGATTATCCATATCGATAATCCATTTCCCTATTATCTTAATATTTTTGCAATGCTAAGGTAAGTAATTCGTTCATTGGTGTCAATAATATGCGTGGATTTTCAATTAGACCAGCTCCGACCGTGGCACCAGTAAATAACTGTGGTATTAGGCGATCAGCTAATTCGGTATCCGTAGTTGTTAGTTTGCATAACTTTTTAATGAGAGGATGATTTGGATTTATCTCAAAGCGCGGTTGAAGCATGGAATATCGCATCTCTTCATTCATTTGATGGCTCTGCAAGCGGATAAAGTGCCTCGCGGTCGCCCATATACTGACCGGTTACAATGCAAGGATGTGACACTAAATGGTTTGTCATTTTAACGTCGTACGCTTTTTTGTCGAGAATCTTCTTCATGTAGTTTACAAGATTATCCAATTCATCCCTATTTATAATACCTAAATTTTCTGGCTTATTTGCTTCCGTATCATCCCGCATTTCTTTCTCCACATACATCAAAAAGTTAGATTTATACTGTCCCAAATCCATTAATACTGATTCATCACATGGTTCATAGCAGAAAAGGTTTTCATAATTCATGTATTATTTCCTCTGTTGTCTATATAATCTGAAAAATTAACGTACCGAAACAATATCATATAAGTTTCCAAAATATTTTAAAAATTGCGTACATCAAGTATGATGATTAGTTAATCTGTTAATGACATTTTAGCAAAAAATTTGATATAAAAAATTATTAAAAAATTTTATGAAAACAGAATATAGAAAAATATAATTACGCAAGCACAATCTCATAATTTTCATTAAAATCGTTTTTAACTCATCAATAAATCAATACTTCCGTTTAATGCATTATAATTACTATAAAAAAAAATACTCTATCAAAACTGCATCCTCCATATAAATTCAAAACGACTTATTTATGATTCACACATATAAGACATAATTGTAGATCATTAATATATTAATTAACGAGAGTATGACATTTTATATTAAATAGAAAATATAATAATGAACACTATTTGGCAGTTTAGTGATGATAGCAATAATGCGATGAGAAAAAATGTATCATATACTGTTGCGAACATTTACGTGTACACGTTGTGGATTTCTTACATCAAAGTGCTTTAAAAATAATCAGGAGAGATTATTAATTAGGATGTACGCGCGAGAAGTGTTTTCTCCGACTCGAATCGCGATCGAAGCAGGGGGACGGCCTCCCGAGGAACCGGATCGACGCATCGACGCCCCGTCGGTCGGCGTCGTCACGGTCTGAAATACGGTTATGTTCAATCGGAGCGAATCGCGACGCGTCGCGAGTGTAAAAGAGTGACTCGATGAATAATTAATAAGCAGAAGCGCACGTCTCGTATGTCTTTCGGGAGTGTATGGTGTATATTTGTATCTCGGAAATGCGTCGATCTTTTTTCTTTTTTAATAAGTCTTATTATTGAGACTTTGTTTCTTAAATGTCAACTGGCATTTGACTGTATAATCAACTACAACTTAATCACTTTAGTATTATTCATTAATTATAAAATTATTTATTACACACACGCGCACATACAACTTAATGGTTGTCTTCGAACGCGTTAATTATTGAATCGGATCGGACTTGAAATAATGGACAACACAATTTTTTACGCTCAAATTCGAAAACTTCTTTGCTACTTTAAACTATACATATTAATTACTGCAAATAGTTAAGGTTCACTTTTTGCACTTTCTATTTAAGGTCCTAATTGTTATACATGCGGAACAGAGCAAACAATTTGTTCATGTTGCGACGACAAATATACCTACTAGCGATTTCCTTTTTAGCAAATGCCCGATTGTTGTATATGATCGAGTAACGTGCGGACAAAGCCTTGCTACTTTATTCTTTCAATTTTCTAAAATATTTCCTAATATTCTTATCCTAATATTCGATTTTCTAAATTATTTCCTAATATCCTTATCCTAATATTCGATTTTCTAAATTATTTCCTAATATTCTAATCAAAATTCGAATAATATTCTAATTTTTACATATTTATTTTTTTTTTATATTTTTTATTTTTCATATCTTTTCATATTTTTTTTCTTTTTTTTCATTTTTTCATTTTTTCATTTTTTCATTTTTTCATATTCTTTTGTTTTTTCATATTCTTTTGTTTTTTCATATTATTTTATATTTTTTTATATGCATTTTTTTTATTTTTTTATTTTTTTTATTTTATTCGAATAATTACACATCTTTTCTTAAGGCTGCGTCTACATCTATCGTAACACTGAGATCGTAATTGTAAGCAAAGAAGCTGTCATAAACAATATATCTAATTGTTTATGTTAATGTTAATATATCTATAAACACACTATACATCTAATTGTTTATGTTAATGTTAATATATCTATAAACACACTTCTTCGCGCGTCGAGAAGGCTGACAGATTAGGTTACTGTTGTAACGCTAGACAAGCGTCGTAATTGTCAGAGTTCAAGTGAATCAACTCATCGATAAGGTTATGATAGCTGTCACTATGAGCATTACGATTATCGTAAGGAGCTTACGATAATCATTACGATGGATGGAGACGCAGCCTTACGCGCACAATTATGTAGTCGTAACTTAGCTATTAATATAAAGAAAGTAAAGTAAACATGAATACAAAACAAAGTGAAACAATGACGCTTGTTTTCCATCGGTCGGAATCTCCCATGTATGGTTTTCAAAATGCTCTGATAATTCGATCTTGTCGGAGAAATGACGTTGTTCCAGATGAGGCATAAGCTGTCAACGGAATGGAAGGAAAAGCACTGGTCTTCCACGGTAGATCCACGGTAGAAGCTCCTGAAGATATTATTGCAGCCATCGGTGCCAGAAATACATGCATTGCAAATGATACCAGCGGTCGAGACGGTTTTCTGACAGTTTAACTAATAATATTTGCGGCAATAAGTACAATGCCGATTAAAAAATTCGCCGCGGCAGGGCATAATCATCACCAGTGCTGCTAGATTATTCGGCGCTTGAATAATTTGACCGCTGCTTCCCATAATCCTCCGAAGTGCAGTACAGCAGGGGGATCAAAGCTCTAACGCACCCGATCGTTAATTAGATGATCGGCGATGGTGGTGGAATAGTCGCTGTGTTGATACAGGCTTCTACGCAACACAAAACGGCATAATGCTGTTGAAAAAACCTTCGCCGTGTTGTTCGATGCGACTTTCAAGCAAACGTTTGATGCAATCTGACACTCAAGCATACAAAAATAATAATAAAGGTCTTGTGTCCCTTCTTGATGTACAGAAATAAATGGGCTCGGCAGAGTTCAATATGCAGAATGGGCCTGAATGGAATGACTGTTGGTTCAGGCAAGTTACCCATAGTCGGCTAGAGTCAGAATACTCGTTATCGCAGATAGACATCGATGTATGTGCATTTTGACCATTGAAATTCTGCGTAGTCCGATATTTCTGGTGGATAAGGTTGAGTGTATTCCTTCATGTAATGTGTTCTTCTGTGACACACAAAGACGTCGATCATAAGCTTAGTGATGTAGCTTAATGGTGACAAAGATGACAGGATGTTTTGTCAAAACTGAGAAGCAAATGATCTGTAGCAGACCTCATGCATCCAAGAATACATTCCACAATTTGAACAGTATACTGCGTTTAGGTAGTGCCTCCAGATAACAGCTCATTCTGTCTTGTAGAAAGTGATGTGTGCAATGCATGTCCAAGTGTCCTCATCCTCCTGCTTCAATTCTTGCGCGTCTAATGTGAGTATTGAGTGCAGTGCCTGCGATGTGGCTATTCGTGTATGTTGTATACGTCTCAGCCAATACGAAGCCGTAACCAATACAAGCTGCAACAATATTTACGCAGCCTGAAGATTTGAAAAAGGATGTAACTCTTCTGAATGGATGGCCATGACCGCTTGTACGATCTTCCGTTACTCCGGCAGTTTGCTGAGTAGATGACAGGCGATGGTGGTGGTCGCTGTGTTGATACAGACTTCTACGCAACACAAAACGGCATAATGCTGCTAAGAAAATCTTAGTCGTGTTGTTCAATGCGACTTTCAAGCAAGCTGTTTGACGCGATCCTGACACTCAAGCATACAAAAATAATAATAAAGGTCTTGTATGCTTTATGTCCTTCCTTGATGTATGGAGGTAAATAGGCTCGGCAGAGTCCCATATGCAGAATGGGCCTGAATGGAATGACTGTTGGTTCAGGCAAGTTACCCAATGTCGGCTGGAGTCAGAATACTCGTTATCGCATAGGCACTGATGTATCTGCATCTTGAACTCCATTAAACTTCTGCGTAGTCCAATATTTCTGGTGGATAAGGTTGAGTGTATTCCTTCGTGTAATGTTTTCTTCTGTGACACACAAAGGCGTCGATCATAAGCTTAGTGACGTGAAAAGCTTAATGATGACAAAGATGACAAGATGTTTTGTCAAAACTGAGAAGCTGCATTCAGGTAGTTCCTCCAGATAACAGCTCATTCTGTCTTGAAGAAAGTGATGTGTCCAAGTGTCCTCATCCTCATGCTTTTATTCTTGCGCGTCTAATGTGAGTATTGAATGCAGTGCCGGCGATGTGGCTATGCGTGTGTGTTGTATACGTCTCAGCATATACGACGCCGTAGCCAATACAAGCTGCAACAATTTATACGTAGCCTGAAGAATTGAAAAAGGATGAGACTCCTCTGAATGGATGGCCATAACCGCTTGTATGATCTTGCGTTACTCCGGCTTCCGTTACTAGTTTGATGAGCAGTAATGGCTGTCCCAATGAACAGGATTTTCAAAGACAACCAAGCTAGCAAGGTGTAATCGCAGAAGTAATCTTTTGTTTTTATAATGCTTGAAGAGAACAGATCACACAGCCGATCGGAATTATCTATCGTAATAAGATTTCATATCCAGTTTTTTCTTCAGAATCATCTTCAGATGACGCAACTTCTCGATGTTGAAGATTGACTTCCAACGATGGAATCGAAGAGAACTCGGAGTGAAGGTCAATCTTCATATTTTGCAGAAGACTGTTGCAATTGGATACGCGCGAGACAGTCCTCCAAAGAACGTGCAGGAGTCTCGATACATGTGAGACCCTCAGATTCTCGTAAATCGATGGCGGTGTCGAGAAATTTGCTCTTCTGCAGAAGATAAATTTCTTCCACTAGACACGTAATCAATCTTAAGGTAATCGTGACTGATAAGAGCATATCAAAATTTATAATCCTGCTTCCTATCAAATTTCGACCGCTAAGAGCTTAGCGAAGTTCTTTTTGAAGTTTTAATTTTTACGTAGCGTGCAGAACGGAGAAAATAATTTTTTACTTTTTATGACAACGCGAGTGCCGTCTTTTGAAGCGCGAGCCCTTCAAGCTTCTTAACAATTTATTTTCTGATTTTCTAGATTGTGCGATGATATTCTAACTCTTATCAAAGATGATTTCTTCATAGGTGACAAATCCAACAAGTATTAATAAGTTTCAAAGTGTCGTACAATCTAGATAAAGAAAGTGAAATTTATGACATTTTTATATTTTAAAGAAGAGACAATTGTTCAAAGCGAGAGATAAAAATTTCAAAAAAATGACCTTTATGTCAAATATAAAAAAATTAAATTTTTAAATATATTCAAAAATACTTACACTTTTTCTGTCGTTTTGAACAATACCCAAAAATAACAATATTAAATTAAAGGCGAGTAATATATTTACTTGTCACGAAAACATATTATAACTTCTTCCACCAGTTTTATGTCAAGCTAGATCTGACATGATGTTTTATAGTAGTCCTTTACATAACTCTTCAAACATTTGAACAAATTATAATAAGTAAACTATATTTTTGAAATTTTTGTAAATACTTTCAGATAATAAAAAAAAATAAAAAATCTTTAATTTATGTCAGACCCGTAAATTGGATAATCGAGGATAAAATAGTTGATCATCGATTATATGCCAGAAATAATTTAAACTGCAAAGATTTATAAACCATTTCACTCAAATGAAACCCTGCTCTCAACGATGTGTGTGCGTGTGCGTGTTCCGCATTTATAATTCTTTATAAATATTTGTAATTTTCTTTATAAATATTTGTAATTTGTAATTTTTCTCTAACGTTGCTGTTATTTGGAAAACATAAATACCAGCTAGTATTTAAAAAGCTTCAGATCTTATATTAGAAAAAATAGAATTGTTATAATTGTTACAGATGCTATTGTTAGAGTTGTTGCAAATATATAAAAAGATTCTGTTTCTTTTAACGAATCATGATATAGGGAATTTATTCTGTAAATCTCTGCAACGGTAATGTTCTTTTTCGTCACATTACTATCGTTCAAGAAAAAGGACCGCACATTATTACAAAAATATTATCAGTACAGGCGTACCCAGGCCTGTGTCGTATTACATGGAGGACACATTGAACACCTTTTGTAGATTGCGTCCATAACCGCAGAATTGGACATTTTTGAGCCGGCGCTTGCGAGGTTCATGCAAAGCTGACGCGGTCTGTAACTTGAAAACAAGGTCATATCGGACCTATGTGCATATAAACTTTCTTTGTTGTTTTGGTGTCCTGAATCCGTCATTACAGTTTGGCCAGACCTTTTAGTTACACCCTGTATATAAAATCGGAGGGTTTTAAGGGGACCCTGCAGTGACAGGCGAACGCCAACGTAAAAGCGCCATTATCTAGCGCGGAACTAAAAATAATCGATAATTTCGATGGTTTTCTATGTTTTCTGTGTTAACGAACTATACCTGTCCTTGTCTAACGGATACCTATACGATATATCTGTCCTTGTCAGATTGCAGCAGCGCCATCTCTGACAAGATCCGGCAACTACTGTTGCACGCAACACTGCTCTTCTTGTCATTCTGCATCCGTATTTGCATTACTAAAATAAATTTTTGATGGATCTTTTTTTGTACGCATTGAATCTTACTTCTACTTGCACGATATTATTCCTACATGTTTTCCCAAAGTTACACAATAAACATTATGTATGTATAAACTGCAAAATTTTTGTTTTAAGCAAATATTGTCGTCAGGTGACAGCTGTATGTGCCCAAATAAGTAATATTTTTAATTTTTTGGTGTTTTTGATATAAAATCGCGGTTGTGTAACATAGATTTTTGTGCGTACTTTAATTCTGTAAAAGATTTTTGCAATTTTATAAAGCTAATTAAAAGATCCATCGAAAAACGATAATGTCGGTAAATCATACGACTGCAGGATCCCCTTAAGGGGATCCTGCAGCCGAATGTTTTACGGACAAAATTACCATTTTCTATCATTTTCTATGTTACCGATCTATATCTGTCCTTGTATAGACAATGATCTAGACAAGGATAGCACCTACAATAACCTACATTGCATTCATAAAATGCAATTAGAGAATATCTTTTTTTCTAGGCTTCGAATCTTAGTTCTACTTGCACGATATTATTCTTACATGTTTTCCTTAGCGCGTTTCTATCTCATTTTGTATATATAAACTGCAGTATTTTTGTATTAAGCAAATATTGTCATCAGGTGACAGCTCTACGTTTCAAAAATAAATAATATTTTTAATTTTTTTTCGTTTTTAATACAAACTCGACCGCTGCGCGCTAGATTTTTGCACGTACTTTAAATCTGTAAAAGAATTTTGCGATTCTGTAAAACCAATTCAAAGATTTCTTCTAATGCGATAATGTCGGTAAATCATACGACTGCAGGATCCCCTTAAGGCTCAATGCAAAATATATAATAAATCTTTATCATTTGCAACTCCTTATACGAGTTTAAAATATCATTTAAGTACACAATCAACAAATATTTATGGAAATGTACCAAAAAATTTAACACCAAAGAAAAGAATATTAACATAAAATAAAAAAGTATTTATTTTGGCGTAATTTTAACGGGAATACGCGTAAGGCAGCATATGCTATAATTTCTTTTTATCGTAGTTAACACGCGCTTAAGAATTATGGAGCTCTTATTATTCGAATGCTGATTAGCACTCGCACTATATTTAAGATTGGCTTTAGTAGGTAGCAATTAATGCATGCTGCGAGAACGAAAACTTGGAAAGTACAATATGATGTGCGCATACGTTACGATTTGCTCGACTGGAGTAATAAACGTAAAAGAAATATATGTATACATAAAAATTGTTCGACAAATCGCCTGTTTAAAGTCGTTCTGAAGTATATGTCTACTAGTATACGACAGATAAAATAGCTCTTGTTGAAAAGTGACATAATAATATCGCTAATGACACTTGTAAACGACCATGTAAAAATCACGTTTATCTAATGTCGTATCAAGAGGGTGAGCTGATGAACTAAATAAAAGTGAGATACGGGAGATACGATAAAGCTCTCGTCAATTATCTTGTGCATAAAATCGTAATTGTAATCTGCATCGGTGTGCTTATTATATTTCTCGTACATTTTAATAAATTCTTATTTCCGGACAAGTATATATATTATAAATTGTAATCAGGAGAATATTAATTTTTTTAAAGTTTTTTTATTTTAATGTACAAGTACCTAACTACAGGATCGGGACAGAGCGCGGTCTGATTACAGAATTAACGTTTGATACGAATTGGATATATCGAGCTTCTGCCGGTACAAATAAATCATGTTGATATTTAATATCCTTTAATATTCCGTGCAGCCATTTGATTCGCAAGCCATTGATTGAAAGTGTAATGTACATATAATTATCGAGAGCTGTATATCATACACTACACCGTTCTAGTTATACATACGCAAAAATGTACAAATAGTACTTGCATAATGTCGACCTGTTAGCTGCCCGTCATTAGCGCAATAAGAATATAAAAAAATGATATAGATATTATCTTTAAGATTTTCAGAAATATATTTTTGACTCATTGTTGATCAATCAATTTACATCCTACCCAGCAGAGCACATATACGACATTACGTATATGTAAAACATTTGGAAAACAGCTTAAAAAGGGAGTTAGTTAATATTGCTCTTTCATATGGTGTAACCATACAGATTCCAGATATACAAGATGGGCTAATGAAAGCACTTTCAAAACTTAGTAATGGACGTAATGGTTATGAACCTAGAATAGTAGTCCTTATAGACGAGTACGATTCACCAATTGTTAATCTAACTAAAGGATCAGACCTAGAGCAAGCCAATATTAACCCTTAAATGACACATGGGGTCCTGCGGACCCCAGACCTTTTCAATTATATATTTTTAAATGTTCCCGCCAAAAATGGAGTTCATGGCTCCTTCTGATGATAGTTGAGTGATTGAACTACCCGTTTGTACACTTAGCAGTACTCAGTTTACTGGCAGCAGCTGTTTAGAGAGGTTCAAAGTAGTGGTGGGGTACTGCAGTACCCCTCCCTTACTGTGGGGTCCTACGGACCCCACTCCATACAAACGATAATGCGTGACAATTTTTATATTGTTGAAATTGAAATTTTAACAATATAAGCATTTTATTCTCTTTTCTAAGGTTTGAACAACATTAAAAATAATTTTCATAACTAAATATCAAAAAATCAATGAGTAGGAGACATTTTTCATGCTGGGGTCTTTTATACCCCAGTGTGTCATTTACGTGATTTTTTTGAGGTGTGTCATTTAAGGGTTAAAGTCATGAAAGATTTCTTTATGACTTTGAAGTCCCTAAATAAACACATTCAACTCACTTTTATTACTGGCGTAAGCAAATTCAGTATAGTATTAGAGTTGTCGTATTTATATTTCCTGCGACAATGAATTGTCGACGTCGCTGCATGCTCGACGGTGCGGTAGACGTGAAATTGTAATTCGCCAAAATAATGAAGGTAAAGATGCCGGTTTTAATAAATTACTGTCAAGTAAATGTATTTGTATTTTGTGTATTGTGTATACATTGACAAATTTTATAGCATAATAAAAATTTTTTTATTTACAGTAAAAATAAATATTCTCTAAAAATGCTGAAAGCTGCGCTTGTAAAAAAACTTGTAAAAAAAATTGTTAATTTAAAAACTGAGATAATATTGCCAATCACAGAAAATAAGAGGCTAATAGACCTTACGAATAGTCTCACAAATACAAATATAAAATTAATAGAAAAATGTAACAATTATGAAAACGCGTTTTTATATCTAAGGAGAAGAGAAGAGGCGAATTCCATTAAAAAAATACTTAAAAAGAGTCAATTAATCAAAAAAGAAGAAAGAAAAAAGCAACCTCTCCCACGAACTTTAATACATATTCTTACGAATGAGACTAAATATTTTCATAATGAAGATGAACTTTTAATAATTTAAACTGCACACGTATTGACAAAAACGAGGTAAAAAGACATGGTCAAGATCTAAAAAAATGATATGCGTAGGTACAATAAATGTGTATAATAAATCTTGTATCTTTTAAACGCATGTTAAAGATATCTTTACAATGTTGTATGAAAAGCTCGTCACCGAACATCTTGAATCTGAATCTAATTTTTCACCCTTTTTATGCAGTTTATAGATATTCAATTATACATATATATATGTGACATTCCACGTAAAGTGGCCCCTCCCTCTGTCCAAAAATTGAAGCGACTTTAAATATTGAGTTTGGGCTTAAAATGTTTGCATAAGCGAGGGCTTTCGAAATTTGAGTGGCCTTTTTGAAAAACTCCATAACCCCATGACCCCATAAGCAAAATAACCCAAAAACCTGATGAAGTGATCTTACAATATAATTTATACGACTTTTCTCATCTCAATAATCGCTTTAATTAAGCTGTTTGGCCCTAAAACCCTCATAAACTATTAACCCCATAACCCCTTGATCTTATAACCCTCAAAACCCCATAACCCCATAACCATATAGCGCCATAAGCTTTCAGTACAAATTTTGAGAAAACATTAATTTTGAATGGATTACAAGGTCAGACTCATTAAGTTAAGATTTTTATGGAGTTTTTGGATACTGACGACATGGTAATGCAGTTTTTGGAATGAGTCGTGACATTGTGCAGGTCGCAAGACATGATGCGTATTCAAATTTGTAATTGGGCATATTCTAGAATGGGGTTATGGGGTTATGGGGTTTTGGTGTTTTAGGGTCAAGAGGTTATGGGATTACAGGATTACGGAGGTATAGAAAGATAATCAAAGTGCGATGATTTCGATTATAGAGGTTTAGAAGCTTATGGGGCTATATGGTTATGGGGTTATGGGGTTTTGAGGGTTATAAGATCAAGGGGTCATGGGGTTAATAGTTTATGATGGTTTTAGGGCCAAACAGCTTAATTAAAGCGATTATTGAGATGAGACAAGTCATATAAATCATATTGTAAGATCACTTTATCAGGTTTTTGGGTTATTTTGCTTATGGGGTCATGGGGTTGTGGAGTTCTTCAAAAAGGCCACTCAAATTTCGAAAGCCCTCGCTTATACGAACATTTTAAGCCCAAACTCAATATTTAAAGTTGCTTCAATTTTTGGACAGAGGGAGGGGCCACTTGACGTGGAATGTCACATATATATATATATATATATATATATATATATATATATATATAAACACATAATTCACGACGCAAATAGTTATTTGACTATTAGCAATTATGTACTAAATACAGATCGTGCAATTTGCACAAAATGTAAGACAGAAATTATTTTAAGAAAAACTAGTAAAGATAATTTCATTATTTTACATCAATATTTCACAAGACATATAGAAGACGAGATGAGGTAAGAATAGAAAAGTTGAACTTGCCTATTAATTAACAATTTGTTATAATTTGTTACAAGATATTAATAATATTTTTGATTTTTAAAGTCGTACGAAAGCACCATTGAGATTTATTGCTGCAGTAAAAAATACATCAACACATACAGAAGGCCAGTTCTCCATGTGAACGGAGAAAAAAGAATAATACTAATAGGTAATTATCTGATTCACTTTGACTACTGATTATACAACATTAGTTTCCGCGAAGCGTTTAAATAATTCGCATTGAAACCGACGTTGAAACAAAAATAAATCGAGAGTTTTGAGAACGAGATAAAGGAGTGCGAGAAAAAAACTCGAGTTATTCTACCATGGAAATTGGTTTGGAAACAGCACAGAAATGGAAAAAGCAGGGTAACAAAGAGTTTAAACGCTCTAGCGAATATCGCATTAGCTTTTGTGTTATTGTGCTAATAATGTCAAAAAATACATCGTAGATTTTTGACTGCGATTTGGGACGCAGAGAGAGTGCGGTATCTCTTTTAAAACAAGCCAAGATATTATAACAAATCTAAAAAAACATTTACGGCCACACGGAATAATATTTCCGTAGATACTACCCTATTATCTGCAACCTCACTTTAAGCAAATAGAAAATGGTTATGACGTTGAATGCAATTATTATACAAAACATCTCAGTAGTTTAAACGGATTTAGAAAATTACTCGCGCATGCGAACCGACACATATCATCGCAAAATGAGTAAGGATTATACACATTCGAATAAGACACTTGTTTATATAAATACAGTCCTGAACAAAGTGATAAATACACGCGTGCGCGTGTCCAGACAGTCGTTCAATTCGAGAATATATACAGCGAAGGTAACCTGAGAACATTAATAAAATGTCATTTACTGAAAACTATTGAAATTCCGCTTTTATTAAGGAAAAATTTGTAATAAAAATGCAATTTGTGAAAAGACTGTTTAGTTGCTGAAAAAAATTCGAAAGCCATTTGTCAAAGCTACATAAGAAAAACGAATTAACCCATGCCCATTGTCAGTTTTCGGCATAAACAATAGTTCACATCCGCCTGACACTGCAGTGTGTCTTTTATGCGCTAATAAAGAAATTAAAAAAGAACTAAGGTGTAAAGGCAAAATGTACGCCTTATATAATCATATAATTCTTTATCATAAAAACTTCAAAGCGTATACCAATTTACCATTTGATGCATATGATCTTTTAGTTTTTAATAACTATGTACTATTTAAAAAATACTTCGCGTAAACGAAGAAAAAAAGATTATAGTGACACTAATTATAGTGTTAGATACTAATATAACAGGTATTTATCTGATTTACTATTATACAACATAAAGGCTGCGTTCCGATATTCACGACCAGTATTCGTCACTATAGATTTTCAGTTCTAGCCACGAACATCCGTTACTTCCATTTCCTTCAGCTGTTAAATATTGGTCTGAAGAATAGGGGCAAAATAAAATAGCTCCCGCAAACCAAAGGCACACTCAATCTAAGGTGGAAGGCAGAGAGATTTATCATCTAATTGTTTTAAGCTTTCCACACTGAATAACATTTGCAGTCAGGCAAAGATTTTGTGGCTGGCCACAATTATTCCGTTTTCAAAGAATGGAAAAACCAAACCGTGAAGGATTACGTATCACACATCTATTCATAGTTGGATTTTGTTAAACGTATTGGTATAACAAGTTTCATGTGGATGATCTTGTCGATTATGTTCTTGGCTGGAATGTATAGAACTCTCTTTTCGCTTGGCTATCTCATAGGAGCATTTATATTTTTTCGGCAAAAAAGTGATTTTTACTTGAGACCAATGAGGACTATCTTAAAATGGTGGAACATGTTGATTGGATACAACGTCATTGTTATTTTCTCGAAAGCTCTTATAAAGGTGTTCATAAAGTGTAAACTTTATAATTTGGCCGTGAAGTAATCATTAAAATGACAAAGGGCAACATATGTAAAAAAAAATATAGAAAAGTTGAAAAAGCATTTATAAACCTGTCATGGAATATCAGAATTGAGTAGCCACAAAAAAAGTGTAAAATTAAACAAAATGTTTAAAATTGTTAATAAATCTACTAAAGAAATTTGCCAGAAGTGTGGCAAAATAATAAATTATGACAGTGGTGCATTCTTATTATATAACCACTTATTAATACATCACTACAAAAGTAACAATAGTGTCAAAAGATCAAATAAACTTCTCTAGTTACTTTTAGAAGATGAAAATTGGCATGAAGATTAAAATATCCTAATAGAGTATGTTGTACATACATAGTTTACTGCTTTCAAGTCATAGATTTTATAAATATAAGGTCTATATATGTATATATAAAGTGCAATAATAATCTTTATAGTTGCTGGAGTATATATAAAAGGACCATTGAAAATTTTTTTGGGATCAATAACTCTTAAAGTAGAAAAAGTGCTTGATCAATTGTCGAGCCAGTTAAGGACTTTGCGCGTAAAAAAATACTTATAACGGGATATAAATTCGAAAGCGATGATGATTTCCGGTTGCTACTGCAGTAACCGGAAATCATCTTTGTGCCTCGCAATGGCGCCCATTTAAATTAATTTAAAAATTCAATTGAAAGTCAACTGTTAATTGAAGAAATAAACACGATTTTTTCCAAATTCTTCTCGTCATTAAAATATAAAATGGTGGCTCGTGAAATTTATTAAAATTAAGAAATAGAATCGCAAATTGTTATTCAAAAAGTATAACAATCTATACATAAAACTGTAACAATATATCTATAACTATAGGTACGTTACTGCGTTACTTGCGCAAACTGCGTGTTTTCTCTTTCTTGTATTTTATACAGGAAAATTAAACCTGCTTCGCATAAACATCCCTAACTCCTAGACTAGATCCGTGTACAGTGCTCCAAAATGAATAAAGAAAGTAACACAAGCTTCAATATCAAGGAAGCCAACATTAACATCAGTAATTACTTCAATAACGGAAAGGAATGCTGCACTCGACTAGGTGCCAGCCCTATATTAACCAATACAAAATTATTGCCACGTCATAATGAGGATGGGACCCCTGAAAAATAATAAGTCTAATGTGGCACTTATTTTAACACTGTATTACAAGGTATATAGCGTCAATGCCGTTGAAAAACAATGGATTGATGATTCGTGGCACGTAATCGCCACAGAGTGGTACCAAGACAATAAAAAAAATTGAGTTATAAAAAAACACCATTACAAATCACCAACCAAAATAGATACCATGCAATTGAAATCTCCAGCAATAACCAAAGAAAAATATTAAATTATAATTGTTTAAACTTGTATTTTCTATAAATACAGCTAGTTTTGAAGGGGCTTACAATGCGGTGTATGAATTGATATCAACTTTTTATGATTCATATGCCTATTTATTAAAAAGCGATAAAATCACTGAAATACAGATTACAAAGTTAAATAATGTTCTAAAGTGAGAAAACTAATCAACAAGAATTAGAATCATTTTTAAAGCTCCTTAGTCAATGCCTTTACCAACATCATGGCCAAAGAGTATATATTCTTATAGATGAATATGATACGCCTAGAAATAAGTTTCAACAACGATAATTTAATATCTTATTTTATTTAGGCGACGAAGCAACTTGGCGCTTTTCTCTACTTTTTTCTATAAAGTGTACAAGATGTTTGATAAGAATATTGATGATAGGATAACGCTATGAATCACTTTCATTGCAGTATCCTGATGTGCCGCAACAGCAGCCACAAACGAATAATTGTGGACTTATCTGCGTAGAATATGTCCGGCGTATTAGCCAAATAAGATCTTAAAAATTATCTTGATCAAACTACAAAAAATTTGAAAAAAATTTAAAATAACAATAACCCCTAAAAAACGTTCCGCAACATGTAATATTTGTGGAAGTGATGTTCACTTATTAGAGGATCATACTATAAAAAAATAACGCAGAAAATAAATTACTTGTATCATCGATAGTGGAATGGAATAAGTACGAAATACTGGAAACAAAAACTAAAGTGGTCAGATAAGCGTTTCGGAGTGAATTTATTGGTTTCTACATTCCACAGCTCTTCACATGAGCAATTAACGATTGACTTCATCAGTTTGATGTCTATAAGGAAATCCTTATAGACTTCAAATCCTTATGTCTATAAGGAATACCTTAACTTTTTCTCTAATGTTTTATCATTCTTTGATACATTTTTTTAAAATAACTGTATTAACACACAAGTAAAAAAAATTATTTAAGTTTAAATCTAAGGAGAACGTATCACTGCTAAAAATAGAAAATGAGAGGCTCATAGCAGAAAATAAAAGGATCATAAATGAAAACAAAAGGCTCACAGAAGAAAATCAAGACTATAGAAGTGCCTTTATATTTCTCGAGTTAAGAAATGAGGCAAATCTGATTAAAAGACATTTCGAAAAGTAGGTTAATAAAAAAAAACAAATAAGCAGCAAACTTACATACGAACATTTATAGAGATACATTGAACATGACAATGAATATTTCACCAGGAAAATTTACAGGAACAATTCGAAATGCAAGGACATGAAAGGAAAAAACAAATCCGTCACAGAAGAGAAAAAATGTTTCCCTTTAAAATTAAAAAACGCAGAATTTCAGATAAAGTTCCAATTTCCTTTTTTCGTCCTTAGAATTTGGTCCAGATTTTGTTTCACTTGGTGAGTGACTATCAGCTGATTTAGCCCTCCTTTTTTGACGGTTTTCCTTACCATAAAAATTATCGTTAAGTATTTCTTTTAATTTCGGTATCGTTTTTTCTTTTGTTGGTGATTTCGATTGTGGAGTTTCATGTACTTTTGTTACTTTATTTTTGCTACGATCAGATTGTCTTCTTCTTAAAGGTAAATTTAATGGTTCTATTACTGGAATCAGTCTCTTGGATAATGTTTCACTTTAATTCAGTATAAGAAAAAGATCTGTACACGTGTTTCTTGCTTCAACAAAATCATGAATAAGGAAAATGATCATCAGTGCAATATATTAGAAAGTAAAAAGATACAAAAAAATAATGGCTTGTCTCTGCGACATAATAATAGTCATATGAGCTTTAACATAAGTAAAGCCAATATAAACGTAAACGCAATTATTATCATCGTTTTTGTATCGATTTCCGCCGCGTCAACGAAGTTACCGTACCGGACGCGTATCCACTACCACACATCACCGCCACTCTCGACAAACTACGCGGCGCAAAGTATCTCACCACACTCGATTTAAAGAGTGGCTACTGGCAAGTACCTCTTACGCCGTCAAGTCGACCAGTCACCGCGTTTACCGTACCCGGGAAAGGACTCTTCCAGTTTCGCGTCATGCCGTTCGGTTTACACTCCGCGCCTGCCACGTTCCAACGGCTCCTCGATACCGTTCTGGGGCCCGAACTCGAACCGCACGTATTTGTGTATTTAGACGACATTATCATCATAAGCGGAACGTTCGAAGATCATCTCCATATATTACGCGAAGTATTCCGCCGTCTCCGCGATGCGAACTTAAGATTAAATCCGGACAAATGTCGATTCTGCGTAGATCAACTACGATACCTCGGTCATATAGTCGACCGCGAAGGGATCCGTACCGATCCCGAGAAGGTAAAAGCCGTCGCTAAGTGGGAACGACCACGCATAGTAAAACACGTCCGACAATTTCTAGGGGTCGCCTCGTGGTACCGACGATTTATTCCAGACTTCGCAACAGTAGCCGCGCCGCTCACCGCGCTGACACGGAAAAACGCTCGATTCACCTGGGTACCGGAGGAAGAAAACGCGTTTCAAAAACTCAAAAACACGCTAACGACCGCTCCGGTCCTCGCGTGTCCTGATTTTACCCGCCGGTTTATTTTACAGACCGATGCAAGCACGACTGGCCTCGGGGCCGTTTTAACGCAAAATTTCGCGGAGGGGGAACGCGTAATCGCATACGCAAGTCGTACACTCAACCCGGCCGAACGAAATTATAGCGCTACCGAGCTCGAATGCCTAGCCGTGATATGGGGAATCCGCCGGATGCGAGATTACCTCGAAGGCTACGCCTTCACGGTGATCACCGATCACCAGTCTCTCCGCTGGTTGCAAAAACTCGATGCACCCACCGGAAGACTGGGCCGCTGGGCATTCGAGCTCCAGCAATACGATATGGAGATCAAATACCGAAAGGGGTCCCTCAATCGAGTCGCGGACGCACTCTCACGCCGGCCCGTCGCCGCCGCTGTTACCCCCGCGCCTCATTGCCCGTGGTACCGCCGCATCTCTCGCGCCGTACGAAACGCACCGCGCGACTATTCGGACTACGAGATTCGCGACGGGAAATTATTTCGACACGTGCTCCATAGTCTCGACTTCGTGGAAACTTCCGCCGAAAGCCAGTGGAAAGAACGCGTAGCTAAAGAAAACCGGCTAGAAATTCTCCAACGAAACCACGACGCATCCACCGCCGGACATCTCGGGATCGCAAAGACAATAACGCGGATCGCGCGATATTATTATTGGCCCGGCATGTTCCGGGAAATCGCGAGATATGTTCAAGGCTGCCCCCAATGTTTAAAACATAAAGTAGCGCAAAGGCGCCCAGCAGGAGCATTACACGCCACACACGTCGCGCGCCCGTGGCAGCAAGTAACGCTAGATCTAATAGGACCGCTTCCGCGATCAAAAAACGGACATACATGGCTCCTGACCATGCAGGACAGATTCTCAAAGTGGCTCGAAATGCGCCCTCTGCGTCGCGCCACCGCATCGGCCGTTACAAACAGTATCGCGGAAGCAATCTTATTTCGCCACGGGTGTCCCGATATAATACATTCCGATAATGGCACACAGTTAAAGTCCGCGAAGCTAGGGAAAATGCTCGCCGCGCACCACGTGCGACACACATATACGCCTGTACACGCGCCCCACTGTAATCCGGTCGAACGGACGAATCGCGTTATTAAAACCATGATTTCACAATATGTGGACAGAAATCACAGAAACTGGGACGAGCGCATACCCGAATTGCAATTTGCATACAATTCAGCGAAGCACGACGCCACGGGATATACACCCGCTTATATAATTTTCGGCCGCGAACCAGTTTCCCCTCTCAATCGGGATGCGGCCCCGAACGTCGCCGCACCACCACCTGACGAAACGCGTCGACACCTCGAGGAGGCCTTCGAACTCGTCAGAATAAACCTCGCGCACGCTTTTCAACGCCAACAAAAATATTACGACTTACGACGCCGATCATGGAAACCGAAAATAGGAGAGTGGGTTTGGAAAGGAAATACCCACTCTCGAATAAAGCCGCCGCGTTTAACGCAAAACTCGCGCCGAAATTCCGAGACCCCCTCGAGGTACGTCGCATCGTATCGCCTGTAATAGTAGATTTACGCGATCGCGGCGGGAAGTGGATCCGCCACATCCACGTCCAAGATTTGAAACCTGCGCCGGCCGCCCCACCACCCGAGGACGACGACAACGTAAGCAATTCCGAAGACAGCGACGACGAGAACAGCGAGACGCACGCTGGTAATGAAAACAATAACGACTTCGAAACAGAGGATGATAATAACGAAACGGCCACGGAGGACGATGACGAGACAAATGAGCCGTAAACATTAACACCCCCTCCAGCTAATGAATCAACGAAAACATACGATAGACCGTCCGAACCTCCAGACATATCACCGAGAAACTCAGATAAATCACAACCGTCGCAATGAGCACACCAACGGAAAGCACTATCGAACAAGACATTGTCGCGGAGATTAACGCTCTGCTGGCTGAACCAGTGGAATACGATCCAGCGAATCCTGACTTCGGCGCAACATGGACACGGCTCTTCAAGCCCGGAGCAGTCGCTACTGCCGCCGCCGTCACCGAGGCAGCCGTCCAACCACCGGCAAGAAGAAGCATCCCCGTCGTGGGATGCAGACGTCAACGATCGGACCAGCAACAGCGGCAGAAATTAAGCTGGCTAACAACGCCGCCGCCGCCGCTGCCGAAACAGAGGAAGGTCGCAGCCAAACCGACGACCACCACTACGGTCCCGAGTGTAGCCACGACCGCCTGGCCAGCTCCAGCCATGCCGAGGGCCCTGATCGTGCCCCCAGCAAATGCCACGGCCGCAACGTCACCATCGACAGCAGCTACCACGCCGCCGAAGGAGGCACCACGGCCCGCAACCACCAGTACGGGACAGCCTGAAGTCCTCCTGGCCAAGGGCCCAGAGCCGCATCCGCCGATTTCGGTGCAGGTGGAACCCGGGCACGTCGTCCTTGTGCCACACTTCGCCGCTCACGTGTCCCGCCATTACAAGGCGAGATCCCGAGGCACAACGGTGGCACATCAGGTTCAACCGAACCGGCACCGTACGAAGTATCCGGCGTATGGACTAAGCGCCAAATTCGCGCTAACTGAAGAGGGGGGGTGATGTAACGATGCACCCCGGAATATGCATCGTCCCGGCCGTCCACCAGCCGAGCCGCCCGGCCGACCACCTGTCGGGCGAAGAGAGGGGGCGGAATGCCCCCACACATTTTTAAACGACATAAAGTCAGCGCACTCGCCGCCGGATATCGATTCGAGACAACCGGATCAATATCCGAAAGCGCCCGAAGAATATCGAGCTCGTTCGCGACGCCGGAGCGCTCGACGCCCCTGCTCCGGCTCGACATCCCCGCCACGTACGTCTCCGCGTCGACGATACCCCCGCTATATAGCAGATCCGGGGGGTATAAAAAGGCGACGATGTCGCCTAATTAGTAGACTCCGTCGTGAGACAGTAATCCGTCCAGACCTGTCCGCTGCTCACGACTTCCAGTCCCGATCCTGCTCCTTGCAAACGCCAGCCGTGCCGACGAGGTTGAGAGTACTCAGTCTCTATTCGGGAGTTCCCGTACGTCGACACCGCTTTCCTAAGCCCCGGTCGTACTGGTGAGGTTGAGCGTACTCGTCTCTTCCGAGAGTTCTCGGTTACCAGTGCCGCCGTTTATCACACGCTAAAAGTCCACGTCCCGTACGAAGCGTTCTCCGTACGTCGGGCGTACCCGGCCGTGGTCTTTTTCTTTTCTTTGACGTGCACTGTACAGAGCGTGCTTTGTCCTGCCGGGTGTCCCCGGTTGCCGTCCACGTGTACTGTGGAGGAGAGTACTCCTCCCAGTCGGGTGTGCCCGATTACACGTAGCTTCCTGGCATTCTATCCAAGATCCTCGTGCCGCGTATCCACACGCCATTTTAACGCACTCGCCTGTGCAACCTCGCATAATTGTACACGCCTCGTGCCATTGTATCGCGCACCTACTCGCTCCGCGTGCCGTACACGCCTCGCGCCGTCCTAAGGTATTTACGCGAATCTTCCAAATTAGGCGCCGCCTACTTACCGCGTTACTTTCACTTTCCGCGCCGCCCCGCGTGGGCCATCGACGCGCCCATCGATCGCGATACGAAACGTCCCGCTAGCTACCGCCGCGAGCCGATCACGTAAATTCGGGAAACTAATAACGCCCCGCCTTGCGTTCTCACTTAAAACGTATTCTGTCAAACACGATCAAGACTTGTAAAACGCAACATTGTAATACATATACGGATCAGCAGAATAAATTGTATTTAATCCAGATATTTAATCAAAAACTTGAAGTGTAAGCGTTTTTTTCCTCCGCACCTTTTTTCTCGACCCTGACCACGCCGCGAGCTAAGATCCGAGCTTCGAAAACACAGGTTGTTTTAAAGATAAAAAACAAGAAACTCATAAAAGAAATTAAGCAATATAGAGGAACGCTTTTAAAATTTTAGAATACAGAGATGCAACGAACAAAACAGATATTTTAATTTCTAGAAGAATAATAAAAAGAAAAAATTAACACTTACCGATATCGTCAAGAACAAAGAAAAATATTTCGTACAAGCCTCGGACTTGATTAAAATTGATATATTCGAAAACAATCTAAATCAAGCTGGATTGTTGGTTACCAATATTGATACATGCATAGAAATCATGATTAAATTTGGAAACGAACTTGCTCACCCCCAAGTTGGACAACATAAAGAACTAATAAAAGATCTTCATACATAGGATCCCTTTTTAAATAAAGTAAGTAAAACTTTAACTTTAACCAAAGACATTATTGAAAATTGTTTTAAAGATAAATTGTAATTTTATTAGATACAGTAATATATTTGGCCAGCCCCATCTTACGCAGCACGAAATTGCCCCGTAACGATGAGGATGGAGCGCATCCACGCCATCAACGTAGATTTAACTGGTTATAAGGATCTAGACATATTTAGAGATGTGATTAAACAAAAAGAACATAGTTTGCAAACCGAACTCAACAATTTGAGGAAAGAACGCCATAATTTAAAAAAAGAATTGAATGAGATATATTTTAATTGCGGACTTAATTGAACAATATAAACATACAATAAGTGTTAGCAATAAAGTAGCTCACTTAGAGCCTAATGATCATATGATATCCAGAATGCTATCATAACTAGAGATTTTTATTAAATAATACAATAAGTGTTGGCAATAAAGTAGCTCACTTAGAACCTAATGATCATATGATATCGAGAATGCTATCATGACTAGGAAGTTTTATTAAAAGAAAGAAATTTAATGTTAACTACATCAATTCAAAATACAATTATAATACACAAAATACAAATACACGAGTACACTGAACAGCTAAGAAATGCACGGCAAACAATAGATGAGTTAATAAAAGCACATGCTATGCTGTCTCATTCAAGAGATATACCGGCCATCATCATCCAGTGAAAGAGAAAATTTAGATTCTGTAGAATCTTTAAGTAAACTTAAGGAAAAAAACAGGTTTATCTATGAAAAGTCTCGAAACAGATATTAACTTTGTTATCGAACATCGTAATTGTATTGCACATCCCAAAGGCCAGCTTACAGAAGCAGCAAAAAAGTTTCGCAATTAGCATTCATTATTAGAGAGAAAAAGTAAGACTTTCAAGACAAAAAAAAAATTTTAAATAAACGTAAACAATTATTACAAAAAGGAATGCTGTACTGGATTACGTGCCAGCCCTATCTTACACACTACACAGCACAAAATTGCCCCGTAACGATGAGGATGGAGCGCACGCCATCAACGTAAATTCAACTGTAAGGATGTAAACATATTTAGAGATGAGATTAAACAAAAAGAACATAGTTTGCAAACCGAACTAAACGATCTAAGGAAAGAACGCGATAATTCAAGAAAAGAATAAGATAAACCTCAAAATACAATTATAATACACGAAATACAAATACACGAGTACGCTGAACTGCTAAGAAATGCACGGCAAACAATAGATGAGTTGATAAAAGCAAATGCTATGCTGTCTCGTTCGATAAATGTAGACTGTTTGTTTATGTTCCTGTAGCGACAAGAGAAAAATTGGATTGGACAATACAGCAATTATATATTATTATTGCTATATATATATACACTACTCAAAATTAACGCGCCTGACGATGTGCGAATGAGAATGGCCACACCAACACGTTGCGCTACATAACGTACGCTAAAGCCTTCTTCCAGAAGTGCGATTATTCGTACAACTTCTGTTGCCGGCAAGTGTCTACGCGGCATTTTGAAAATGTCGTGTTGCTCATTACACTTGGCGCGTCTCCAATATGCGCGCAATCACATAAATTGGACAGCGAGACAATGGAGAAACGTATACTTCTCCGACGAGTCGCGTTTCTGCCTTTACGGCAATAATGCTCGCGTACGTAGTTGGCGTCGACGAAATGAGCGCTATGATCGACGTTGCGTTATGCCAGTGCGAGCCCATAACGGTGGTTCTGTGATGGTGTGGGGGTGTATTTCAGCGACAGAACGAACTGATTTGGTGATCCTGCCACCTCCGGCAATGACGAGTGTGCGATATGTGAATGATGTTCTCCGACCTCACGTTTTGCCTCTACATGGATTGCATCAAAATTTTGTATTAATGCAGGACAACGCTCGTCCTTATACGGCAACCGTAACTCGGCGCTTTTTTGAACAACACGGCATAACATTGCTGGATCATCCTGCCAATAGCCCAGATTTAAATCCGATCGAGCATGTTTGGGACGAGATGAATCGACGTTTAAGAGATCGTGAGGAACCGCCACGAAATTTAAATGAGTTGGGACAAGCGCTTAGACAGATTTGGTACGAAATTCCACAGAACCTGATCCGGAGGTGCATAAACATGCGAGAACGTTTGCAAGCCGTAATTAACCAGAGAGGGGGTAACACACAATATTAAACACGCGCACGCACCACACACGCACACGCACATGCACACGCGCGCGCGCGCGCACACACCCACACACACACACATACACACACGATGTGCAAAATCCGACCGGCAACCTCCACGCGGTGCACATTGGGTAACGCTAATGCCGGCGGTAAACGGAATTTTTCAGAAAACTGTAAGGTTAACTTCATTATCCTGTAACTCGGTCAAAAACATCGTAGGAAAATTAAAAAAGCGTTGGTAGTTAAAAGGTCCTACTTTTACTTGTGTTACAACTTTCAAGAAATTTTTTTTATCGATTTGCAGATTAAAAAATCGTACGTAATTTTAAGAAACAAAACAATGTGTTCTTTTTTAAAGCATAGAATAAGGAAGATAAACGTTTTAAACATCCGATAGCGCGTTAACATTGAAGCTTCAAGTTTTAAAATGCGTGTTTAATTTTTTAAGAGATTTTTTCTTCATTAACTGCAGTTGAGCAGATTGATTTTTTTAGTTTTTTGAGATTTTGGCAATTTTAAGTGCGATGGACACATGGAACAAAATTGTTTTAGCTGATAAACGTTATTGTTTGTTATTGAGGTATAATCGGACTACAAAACTTTGTTGTAGCGATTTTGATTGGACCTTTATTCGCGACAATATACTGACTTAAAGAAAAAACGAAAAATATGTGATTTTTTACATGTTTTTTAAACTCGATTTGCTGATAGAAAGCGCAAGGCTGAGGAAAAAACAATAACAGCGTTCGAAAGGGCTAACTTTCAGCTTTCCAACGCTTTTTTGCAGAATGCTGTACGTTGATTTTTTCACGAGTTATAGGCAATTAAAGTCAAAGTGACCACTTTTTATTCAAACCTCGATAACTCAGCCAAAAAAAATCGCACAAAGCTCCACAACCTCTTAAATTAAAGGGGAAAGAACCCACTATATGATGCGAGTAATAGAAATTCTCCACGATTTTTTGCACGCCAGATGTAGCTTAGCAAAGTTGCATTAAAAATTTCTATTTTGACGGATCAAGCTTTATCATTATGCCGTTTTGTAACAAAAAGAGATAATTGAAATCGTCAAAAAGCACTTGAAAGAAGAAGTTTCAAACTTTAAAATGCTTTTTTAATTTTGTGTCTACGATGATTTTTCGCCAAGTTTCAGCGGTTTGAAAATAGCCCAAATTTTGAGCATATCAAAAGTGTTCCCTATTTAATTTTGAGTAGTGTATATATATATATACAATATATTGTATATATATATATATATATATACAATATATATATATATACATATCAGGATTCGCCGGTTTCAGGGCGGTTCAGGCTTCTGTTGAATTCTTTCTCTCATTTGGACAGCGATCGCCAGATACAAATTGTCTACAAAATTATTTCCACAAAAAAATTTTAAGAATGGAAAGCAAACGGAGAGCATTGTGTTATCAGAAGCATTACCTACTTGGTACGCACTGTCAAGAGCTACATCGACCGTTCAAATGGTTGCGAGGACACGCTACACCAATGGTTAATACCATTGGGGCGAGATCAATTTTTACACGCAACGGTATATGCCGTTTTTGTGATAAAATTTCTTAATAACAAATGTGCATTAAACTGGCACATTGATAGCGTTCATCTAAAATAGAAACATATTTGTGATATATGTCGCGTTTCACTCCCGCGCGCCGCGACGTGACATACTGCTTCGTCACATGCGACGCCACATACGTATAAAAAAAAATTATTTTTATTTTATAAAGACAACATTATTTTATTGTCTCTCCAAGTGTGAATGCCGCGATTATCTATGCGTTTATTTATTTATATATCTGTTGTTCTGCCCATTTATATATTTATTACAGCAGCACATAGCTACAAAATTACCTACTGCAAAAGCGAAGATAGCTTAATTCGACGTTAAGAGATATTTCAAATTTCATGATTACAAGCGATAGTGAAGATCTCTTGATTGCGTTTGTCGAATTAACGACGGCTTACAAAGTAATAAAACATCATCAATCATTCGCTCGAACCTGCAGTTGAGGTCGAGGAGGAGGAAAAACCAGTAGTTGAGGTCGAGGAGGAGGAAGAACCTGCACCTGTCGAGGGAATTATAGATGTGGTAACCTTCGTCAGCCACCAGAGTATTCCTCCAGGGTAACCTCTGCTTCGACGACACGTTCCGCGACGGGTTATAATTTACGATGCGCGCAAAGAAAATTCAGGATGTTAAACGCGGGAAAATTCAAGTCATCAAAAAGCGAAAATTTCAACACTATACATTCAATATTTTCGACAGAGCAAAGAAAGGCACCGAACTGCAAACTCAATAATAAGAACAAAACTGTATATTTGTGCTATGTATGTGGACTTCATACAGAGTTGGATGATGGGAAACCTCTAACAGTATGCTTCGAGTTGAATTGAAACTACGATAACTCTTAAATGTGTGCGTGTATATATATACACGATCGGCGGTCAGGTCGAGTCTTCCTTTCCTTATTCGGGCCATAAAGCCCGCGCAATCCCTCACGCCACCAACCAATTCAGGCACATCTCGTTACCAGGCGCGGAGTGGCGCGAGCCCGGAGCGCTGTCGTACGCAGGCGACCAATCGTGGACGTAGTAACCGATGTGCGCGCCGCTATGCAACCCGCGCATAATACAAAAGAGGCTTACGTCCTCAGTCGACGTTTACATTTTCTTGTTTTCCTACATCACGATCTGCCAAAATAATCGTCATGTAAATATGATGTAAATATAATATTTAGAAACAGAAGTAGAAATTACCAATACAAGTGATCGTGGTCGTCATTTTATTTTGTTTTTTAGAAACATCCTTCTTTGTTTTTGTAGGTACATTACTGTACCTTTAATCCTTTGGATTGGTACTACATTTCTTTTTCTGGGTCTGGCAACAATTAAAAACGGGAAAGAAGAAGCATCTCTGGCTACGAGTGGAGCGGATCGAGCGGATGAGAAGAGCCGTGTGATTATCGATCGTGTATATATATACCTGACCAAGCTATCGATACACCTAAATAAAGAAATATCTGTCGACAGAAAACAAGTATAACATTTGACACATAAATGACTATATAGGAGTTACACAATAACGCGTTCAACTTAATATCGTTCTTAATCATTACATGTACAATATGGCAGACCTAAAAGTGGTGCAATTCTCTATTGATAAAATCGATATTAAGTAAATCACTCTCTCACGCGAACACTCTTTGCACGTATGTAGACAGTTCGAATATCTTCTCGACATGTCAACATCAAGTTCCTGAGATAAGAATTGATCGACTCATTCTTGATTTCGTGCATTTTGTATCTAAGTTGTTGGGTAAGATTGTTTAGATTGGTTTTGTCTGCTGTATGTCTGGTTCGTTGCCACAACTTTCTAGCCTTGCGTTTTTCAGCAATCAGCTCTAGAATTTCGATGGGGTAGTTGAATCTTGATGATCTTTCACTTATTACTGGGGTGTTGTTCCAGGTTGATTGTTGGATGTCATTCATCAGAGCGTCTGCTTTTTCATCCAGCTGGGCTTTCGTTTTGAGTGGCACGTTGAGTTTAATTTTGCTACTCAGGTCATCTCTAAAGCCATCCCAATCAGTGAATTTGTTCGCGAATGTTGGGCCATATACTTTTCTTATCACAGTTTCGCTAAGGGTTAATATTATTGGAGAGTGGTCAGAGTCGAGGCTGTGGTCCTCTTCAATGTCAATATAATTAGCTGAAATTTTACTGGATATGAAGAAGTCAAGCAAGTCCGGAATCTTGTCTCTGTCTGCTGGCCAATAGGTTGGTTTGCCTGTAAAGTGGAACTCGCAGCCATACCCTAACCCAGCTTGTAGCAGTTCTTTACCCTTACTGGTGGTAAGCCTTGAGCCCCATCGAACGTTTTTGGCATTAAAGTCACCGCCCAAAATAAATCTCTCTCCCAGGTGTTGTAGTAAGTCTAAGTAGTCATCTTTCTTTAAGTTATGCTGACCAAACCGCAGACTACTCTCTGTGGAAAGCTGCCAAAAAAATAAAACGCCCAATCGCACATATCCCACCCCTACGAAAGGCAAGCGGTGAATGGGCAGAAGACAACAAAGAAAAAGCCGAATTGTTTGCTAGGCATCTAGAAAATATATTTCAGCCCAATGAAGCGTTAGATAGCGATGAGAATGATCCAGTTATAGAAAACAATGATTCTGAAGAGATTCCCCTCGTCACGCCCAGTAAAATTCAGAAATTAATAAAACATAACTTTATTACAAAAAAAAGCACCAGGTTTTGACCTCATCACTAATGAAGTATTGAATCAGTTGCCTAAGAGGGGCTATGCTAAACTCACATATTGTCACCCAAAAATAGAATTGTTGCACAAACTTTTATTAAACAACAATAAAATGTTGAACAATTCAGTAAATAGTTTGCAGCGACTTAGGGAAGACGTAGAGGTAGGTTGGTTTCACGAGAACGAGACGAGAAACAAGGGAGGCCAAAGCCCACACCGGGTGCCGAGGAAGAAGAAGAAGACGAGAAACAAAAGAGAGTCTCGTAAGCAACGATGACGTTCCTGTGAAAAGACAAAGAATAAGGGAGATGGTGTACACACAAGAGGATGTAGACAAATGGAAACAACTAATCCTGTGAAAGAAACGCATCTTGAGTGTACAATCGGACCAAAGACTCGACTTACCCGGGAGGGGTATAACTACTTATAACCTAATTGATTTCAATATTTTTTGTGATAAATATTCTAAAATAAAAGCGTTTAGATTAAAACACGTTCCGGGAATCTGGAAAGCCGCAGAAGTAATTATGATCCCCAAAATTGGCAAGCTGCTTAACGAAATCTCCTTTTATAGACCAATCTCCTTACTTCCGATCATTTCCAAATTATTTGAGAAACTTACTAAAAAGATTAATGCCGATTATTGAAAAGAAGAAGCTAATACCGTCGCACCAATTTGGATTTAGAAATAACCACTCGACCATTGACCAGGTGCATCGAATTACCAACATAATAGAAAAAGCGCTAGAAAAGAATAAGATCTGCTCTGCAGTCTTTCTAGACGTAGCTCAGGCGTTTGATAAGGTCTGGCATGAGGGACTGCTGAGCAAATTAAACAACCAACTACCAAAACAGTATGTTCAAATTCTAGAATCATATATTTCAAACAGGTTATTTAGAGTCAAACTCGAGAACGAATTTTCGGACATTCCTAAAATGGTAAATGCAACAGTGGCGACATTTGCCGATGACACCGCTCTGTTAGCTGTAGGCTCAAGCGTTGCAGAACCAACGTCTTAAACAAAAACCGCCAACCGTCTTCAACAGGATGGCTCCCAGAATTACATTAATGCGAGCGGCTCCATACTGCCGAATAAGTTGCGATATATGTAGAAGAAGATTTGCATTCATTTGCAATTTGAGCAATAAAAACAAAAATAAAATAATAATGCCAACATCAAAGGAAAAGAAGGATAAGTACATTTTCTTCTTTATATTTATGATTATATCTCGCAAGTAATTCTGCGTGGCAGTAAGATATAACAATAGATCTCTATATCGTTTTTTTTGCTTTCGTCGTTTTGCCCGATCATATCGACGCGTCTTATTGATATTTATGCAACTGTATATAGATATCTACTCGACAATCCTGCGGTCTAAATTGTAAGCTTTTCACAAAGTTAAAATCTGCAATTTATTCAACGAGCCTTGGCAATTAAAACTACAAGTCAGTAAAAACAAATTTACAGTTACAAGCTAATAGAAAAGTAATTATTCAATAATTATTCTGTCACGAAGTTGCCATCATGTATATTTTTCTCTCCTTTGCTGTGCTGCTTTTACAAAAATTATTTCAATATCTCAGAAATCTGCTATAAGTTTATAAACTTAACTGTGATGGATGTTTAAGAACAATTATACTTTTAAAAAATAGCTTTTTTCCACAATATTTGATTCAACTAAACTATATTAAATAAAGAATTTTTGATAGCAAATAGTCTTTGATCAACAATTCCTCTGCATACAATTGCTTATCCATTTATCTTTTGTCTTCACCGAAGTGAAATCGTGCCTCGTATAATAACAACTTTAAGATATATGCCATGTGCAAGCCTGAAATTACGTGATACGTGCATAATTATATTTGTTATTATTGTTTATATCAATATATCGATATATGTCTAGCAAAGTCACTTTTTTTGTAAAAAGAATTCATAAAACACATAAATGCTTAAAATTTTAAAAATGCTTACTGCTCAAGTTTTTTTCTGTGTCATGCTCCTAACCCCTTGCATCTAAAAAGGACCACCTTCTCAACTATTTCACCAAAGATAAGGAAAAACAATCGCGCTTGATGAGTAAATTTGTTTCACGCTTATATCATACAATATTATGATATTCTAATACTTAAATGTTGGAAGAATTAAATTTTATATGTATAAGTTGTCAGCGTCAAAAGAGGAGCTTTTAATTTTCCTGAGTTGGCAAAGCGTTAGGCGCGAGTCGGTCACGTGACCTTTTAGCCCGCAAGTATGTGGCTCGAACTGATCCCCCCCCCCCCCCGACAGACTCTAAAAGACCGAGTATACACGGGAGGCTTGAAAAGACCGACAAAAAAGGACTCGTAAAACACGTCGCTAAGCGTTGAACATTATTGTTTACAGAACGTTATTGTTTATGCGAATAACCTGTTCTTTATTTCATGTGTGAATCCCTCGACGAGGACTAAAGGACCGAAGTGAGTGGACACAGAATCACCGTAGTCAACATTGCAATTGGTAAAATTGTTGCGCATTGCGGTCGATTAACGCAGTTACAACTTATCTTTGCAGTCAAACTTCTCGCGGCGCGGAATTGTGCTTATATGCTAAGACGGATTGCCAAATATCGAACAACGATAGCAAAGATTTAATCTATACTTCCACTGTAAAATCATTACAATGCAGTTACAAACTTAGATAACAAAAATTTGAAATGTTATGAAATAAATATATTAATTAATAACGTGCTATACACGAATATTGAAAATCCCATGTTAATCATTTTAGATGAAAAAAATGATATAAATAATTATTTATATAAATTAAGAGTTCTGTGTATTATTTGGTTCGGCGAATATTTGACGGATTTTATAACCTTGTTATTATTACTAATGAATGTATTAATTTCAAATATCTCTCTTTGTCGCTGTCTATATCTTCAGTCTTCGATGATGACAGTCCGCAAAGATAATTTATAATTGCAAGAAAAACATTCCTTAAAAATCAACCCAAGATAATCTAAACACTTTACGAAAGCATTTTTAAAACCATATGTACGAGGAAGTGGGGTAAGAATAAGCAAGCTATACTTGCCTGCAAAATTATATTAATTTGCCACAAAATTATATTATTAACAAAATAATATTAATACTTTTTATTTTTAGTCATACGGATCAACACGCATCAAGATCTACTACTGTAGAAACAAATGCAGTATAGACAAACTAAGCTCTCCGACATGTAAAGGACGTAGAAATAGTAATAACAGGTATAATTTTTATCTAATTGTGAGTAGCGTGCGCTATTAAGGACGCGGGCACATGAGCGACTTTTGTATCGCGCGACAGAGAGACTCTCTATCTCACGCGGCGTCTCTCTCCTGAGAAAGAGCGCCCGCGCTCTAGAACTGTATATGGCGCAGCTGATATTTCCATCAGTGATATGTCATATAATTATGAATATGAAAATAAATGGGAAAAAAACATGTTTTAATGTTGACATTAGGAAAGGCCTGACGATGTTGACCTTAGTTGGATAAAAAAATATAGGTCAAAAATACCTAGGCGTCTGCAAAATATATTAGACGTAAAAATTGCTGAAGAACACAGTTTTTTTATCCAATTTCTCACTTCAAATCTTTAATCATTTTAAATATTTATATGTATAAATAAATAAACGTATAAATTTATTTAAAAATTATTTGTGTAGGGAACAACCTGATGGATAAAGTTCAAGTAGTGATTTATAAAACAATTCTTTTTCATGACATGGTGATTAGTCGTTACAAATGTAGCGACTAGTAGCATATTAACTCGATATTACGCAATATTTCAATTTTTTCTAAGCGTAATAAATGGAAAGGTATAAAGATTATTTTTTCAAAAACTAATACACGGAACTATTTCAATAAAGAAGGACGTAGTTGGAGGTGTTCTATTTGTAAAAAAATATTTGATAATCGGAACAGCACAGACCGTTTAAAAGGTTATTTATCAAAACATAACGTATTTGATAAAAACATAGAAATTCCTCAAGACATAAAAAATGATTATTACTTCATTATACGGCATATGGCGTCTCATTTTTCCACGCGACGAAAAAGTACTGCTGCATATTATAAAATTTACAAAAAGAGGCCGAAATCAATAAGATGGGTCGATCTCCACGAGTAGGGGGCGAACATCTTTAAAATTTTGAAAGATCAACAGTGGTACAAAAATAATGTATCTTTAGGTAAAACAAACAAGTTTTGGTAAAAAATGGTAGAAAACTTGTTCGAGAAAAGAGAATCAATCTGCAAGTCAAGTAGGAGGGAGTCACCGGTTCTGGATTACTTGTAGGCGAGGGGGGAGCGGGGCGAGGGGTTTCGGCGCCGCGGGGTACTCCATGCCCGGTGGGCGCGGGGTCCGCGGGGCAAGGGAGGGGAGCATGCACTTAGGGCGCGGGGGTCTGCGGGGTAAGGGGAGGGTGGCGGCCTACAGCGTGGGTCCGCGGGGTAAGGGGAGGGTGGCGGCCTACAGCATGGGTCCGGGAGGAAGGGGGAGGGGTTTTAGGCGCGCGCTCGTCGGGGGGTATGTTTCTAAATGCTGTGTCTTGCCCTGCATAAGCGATCATTGATATAATTTACGATCAATTATAGTGACGTTAATGTCCTCTTCACTTTTCTAGAAAGAGATGTTTATCCTAGATTATGTTTCTTTCAAGAATGCACGTGTGGTCTTCATCTTTTTGCTCAAAAGAGCCCTTTGTCAGGCCATGCCTTTGCGACTATAAAAAAATAGCGCGAGCGCCGGTGACAGGCTGCTATAATTTTACGATCAATTATCGCGGCGCCGATGTCCTCTTCATTTTTCTAGAAAAAGACGTTTTATCGACGAGCATGTCACCATTCGACACGGACATTTTGTAACCCCATTCGGTTAAAGGTTTGCGAGCGCATACTAGTTTTAACCGTCGCGTTTTTCTTCATTTTTTCTAGAAAAGGTTGTTTTTTTTTGGAGTCATGTATTGTGCAGGATCCTTCAACCTATTATTGACTCACTGAAGTTAGTATGTCTCTACTGGACGGAAATTGGTCCACCGACCTAAATCTTTATTTTAACTCCTATGATTGTCTTCTACATGCGAATGGAATAAGATCTCAAATGCTCTCCATATAATTATCATAAATAGTAAATGTCGTAAATGTCAAAAACGCATTGTGTTCCCTACTCCAAAAATTTTTCTTGGCTGCCATGACTGCCTTCTTCATAGTGTCCAAGCCACCGAATTCGCAGAGTCTTCTCAGCTTTTACACGGTGCAGTTTAAATTAAAAGTAGTTCAGTAAAATTAAAAAAGTGGAAGCTATAAAAGTTACAA
>JASTWR010000943.1:0-68148 GCA_030770355.1 Harpagoxenus sublaevis | reverse complement strand
GATAAAACCCGTGATTCAGCGTTAATTACGCGAGAGCGTATATCGATTACGTCCTTTGTCGCGTGTAGAGACAAATTAGGCGCGATACGTTAATAATCGCGTAGATACGAGCCAATGACGCGACAGCGGACATCGTGATAGCGATTCCGACAAAGTTCGACGCCTGTGCTGGGTGGATACTGCACAGACGTCATCTAGGTTAACGAACGATACCGACGTGTTCATTGGACGTCGAATAAGACGTTAATAGCGTTCTCTGAGAATCCTGACCTCTCTGCAACCAGAACCCTGCACAGACCTCGTGCGAACAAACGACCATTGGCAATGGCCTACCGAGGTCCCAACTAGAGCGTATACCAAGTTTCACCTTGATCCGACCTGGGTGCAGCCAATACCCTTTTTTTTTTTGACGCAGGAGAAATCTTCAACTACTGGGATCCCTGGGGCTAAAAGTCCCAGGTTTACCCAGTAGCCCCTTTCGGGGAAGACCCCCCCCCCCGGCCTCCGGGGAGAGGCATAAGCGGGGGGAGTGTGGGATTGTATAGCATGCACATCGCTCACGATACTGCATGCATACCCTGCCCACTAAAACTCCTGCGGATGTCCCTCACGGCGCTCGTTGTCATGGGGAGCCCCGGGAAACGCACTGATTCTTCCGGGGCCCCCCAGCGCCAGGCCCAAAATTGGGCGCCAACCCGGGAGACGCCGACCGGCGTCTCCCCCGGCTCTTTGGAGCCGCCTCCTGAGACCACCGCGGCGGAATGGAAGGACATCCACCCAGACCGCCGCCCCTCTAGCAGGGGTGGGTTATGCTGCGGGCGTGCGGTAAACCCCGCCCGCACGCCCGCTCCACCCCCGCGGTCCCCCCTTTAGTTTTTTTGGGGGGGCCGTACGTACGGCCGTTGGACGGCGTCGCCGACGGCAACGGCCTCCTCACGTTCCGAGGGGGGGGGGCGAAGGGGGGAGAAGATGCCTCCTGTGCGCACTAACTGTGCCCTTCTTCCCCTTGGCATTTTCATGTGCTCCCCCCCCCCCCCGAAACCGAAATCGCGACGGGGGGGGCCGCTCCTGGGCCAGCGCCGTCGTAAAAAATAACGCCGCCGCCGTGGTGGCAACGGCGGTCTGCGGCCCGGATCCACCCCGTCGCTCCAGTTGCTGTCACTGGAGGGGGGTGGTGCTTCCCCCCTCCTGACGCGTTCGGCTGCCTCCTTCTGCGACATGACTGCGCCGCAGAAGGAGACGAACGCCCTCCATTTGACCTCGCCCTCCTCTTCCCCGGTCACCGCCGCGGCGATGATGGTCGGGAGGGCGAGGTCGTCTCCTACACTTGCCCGGAGGACACGGCGCTGCTCCTCCCACGCTGGGCAAAACTCCAGCGTATGCTGCGCCGTGTCTGCCTCCTCCGGGCAGTGATGGCAGCGCGTGGTGCGCTCCTTCCTGATTCGGCACAGGTATTCACCGAAGCACCCATGCCCGATGATCACCTGTGCCGCGTGGAACGTAAGGCCTTTCCCCTTACGCCCCACCTGCTCCCTTAGGACCGGCCGGATTGCCTCCCTGACCCTTCTCCCCCACAGTTGGGGGTTCGCGAGGAACTCCCAATCTCGCAGGAGGGTCGCTTTGGCCTGGAGCCTCAGCGCCCTCTTGACTTTCGCGTGATGACACCCCCCCCCCCGTCCCTGATCGCCTTGGTCGTGTATGTGACCTGGCCGTGTATGTGACCTGGCGATCAGGTGAATCGGGGGGATTCCGGCGAGGGTAGTCGCCCCCACGTGGGACACGGTCCGGTAGGCCCTGGCGGCTCTGTTGGCTATAAGCCTCTGTACCGCCGCCAGCTGCCCACCAAGGCGGGCATAGCTGCCCACCTTTTCTTCCCACACCGGTGCTGCGTATAGCAGCACCGAGTGGACCGTGGCCACGTAGAGGCGACGCACGCTCCCGCTGGCCCCGCCAATGTTTGGCAGTAGCCTGGCCAAACTATGGGCCACCGCCCTCGCTTTTGTGACTACGCGGGAAACATGTTTGCCAAAGCTCCTTCTCCGGTCGATCCACACCTCCAGATATAGGAGGTGGGGAGTGATCGGGACCTCCGTCCCCTCCACCCGGACGCTGAGTCCTCCCGGGGGTGGCCCCCCCCCCGCGAGGCGACCGTTGTAGTACATGGTCGCCTGCGTTTTCTGGGGGGCCACTTTCAGACCCAGCGCCCGGATGGCGCGCACCACACTCGCCGCCGCCACGTTGGCCAGCCTGATTGCCTCCCGCCAGCCCTCCCCGCTGACCCCCAGGAATATGTCGTCTGCATATCCTGTGAGCCAGCATCCTCTGGGGAGGGCCACCCCGAGGACCAGGAGGTAAGCGATGATCTAAAGCAGGGGTCCCAACACCGACCCCTGCGGAACACCGCGCTCCACGTGCCTGATCCTCAGGACTCCGTCCCGGTCCGTGTACCTCAAGCCTCTGTCCCGGAAGTTGTCCCCGACGACCCTAATGAGGTAGGGAGGGACGCCGAACCGCACTAGCGCCCTCCCTATTATCTCCCAGGGGAGGGTGTTGAAGGCGTTGACGACGTCAAACGACACCCCCAACACCACTCCCTCCCTCCTCAATCTCGGCCTCCGTGCGGGAGAGGACGCGCCTAATCGCGTCCACCGTTGACCTCCCCGCACGGAAGCCGAACTGGTCGTCGGAGAGACCTCTTCCCTCCCCCCGGGACAGCAGGTGCTGGACGAGGCGCTCGGCAATGATCCTCTCAAAGATCTTGCCCACCTCATCCAGCAGGCACACGGGCCTGTACGCGGACGGGGAGTCCGCGGGCTTTCCCGCCTTTGGCAGGAGGACCAGGCTGGCCTCCTTCCATCTTTTGGGGAACCGGCCGGCACGCAGGCATGCGGTAAAGAGATCCCGCATCCAGCCGGCCAGCTCCCCCGCGGCCAAGACCCAGACCCTGTCTGGGATCCCGTCGGGGCCGGGGGCCTTCCGCCCCTTGACCCCGCGGATGGCCCTTGTCACCTCCTCCTCGCTGACTCCCAGGTCCTCTCTCCATTCCGGAGCTCTCGTCTCCGGAAAGAGGACCTCTCCTCCCCTGTCGGCGGGAAATAGTGTTTCCACCACCCCGCCGACAAACTGGGGGGCCAGCAATTCCGTAAGCTGGGGCGTCCGCGGCCTGAGCTTGTCCAGGACAAGCCTGTACGGACGCCCCCACGGATCCTCCGAGAACGTGGCGAGGAGCTCCTCCCAGGCCTTTCTCTTGGCCGCGAAGATGGCGCGGGAGAGTTCCTGGCGGGCAGAACGCCAGGCCTCCCCCGTCTCCCTCTCGTCGAGGGCATTGCGCCCAGCGCGGGCCCTCAACCACCGCCGGCACGTGCGCACGGACGAGCGCCGAAGCTCGGCGACCTCGCCCGTCCACCAATAGGCGGCTCGCCGGGAGGGAAGGGCGCGGACGCGGGGCATCGCCACGTCGCAGGCTCGCGACGCGGCCTCCACCAATCGACCCGCCTCCGCGTCCACATCCACCTCGTCCGTCCCCTCGGCAAGGGCGTCGCTCTCCGCCCATCCCCAGGTTAGGACCAGGGTCGCCGCTAATAGGCGATCCCGGTCCAACCTCCTGAGGGCCCATCTCCGCCTCGTTTTCTCCGCGGCGCGGCGGCGGGACAGCACTGACGGGGCGTGGCCCGGACCATCATTTCGATGTAACGATGGTCCGACAGAGACTCCAAGTCTGTGGTCACCCTCCAGCCGTGTATCTCGCGCGCGGCAGGGGGGGTAGCCTAGGTGAGGTCGATCACCGAAGCCCCCTGCCGGCGCACACATGTGCTTACTCGGCCCGTGTTCACGAGACACAGGCCGAGCCCCGCCGCCCACCCCTTCAGGACGCTGCTCCTCGCGCCAGTGCGCGGGGAACCCCAAAGCGTGGATTTCGCATTGAAGTCCCCCGCCACTATGACCCGGCCAGTGGGGCATCGGCGATCGCATCCCTCCATGTCGTGGAGCGTCCGCCCAAACCTGGCCAGGTCCCAACTCGGAGGGTTGTAGACGCCCACCACGGAGATGGGCCCCCATTGCACCGCCACATAGCCCATCCCGGCCTCACCACGAGTGCACGGGGGAGCGTGTGGCAGTGCCCTCCACGTAATGGCCGCGGAGCCGCTACGATCCTTGGCCCAGCAGGGGTGGGCCGCTGGGACCCTGTACGGCTCCGCGACTATACCCAAACCACACCCGCACTCCGCCATCGTGTGTATAAACAGATCTTGGGCAGCGCGGGCGTGGTTCAAGTTTGCCTGGAGGACCCTTACGGACATTGATCCACCGTATAATCCATTGGGTCCTCCGGCTCCACCCTCACCGTTGCCGCCAAGGCGGCTCATCCCCCGATATAGCCGGGTCCGAGTGGGGGCTCAGGCTCGTCCCGAGGGTCCACCCAACCCTCGGAACCATCCCCCGTCGCGAACCCGGCGAGCCACCCGAGAGCGGCGTCTGTCACCGCACTCGCGGCCGCGGCGTCCGCTCTCAGCTCGTCCGCCGCCGTCTCCGCTCCGTCCACGGCCTCCGCGATCTCTCCCTCCAGCGATCTTATAATGCTGAGGTCGAGATCCACGGGCCTCACCCCCGTCACTCGGGGACCCTTGGGGCGGTTCCCCGGGGGGGGGGGGGCACCGCCACCGCCACCGGCGCGGGAGCGCCCCCCGCGTCCGCCGCGGGGGGGGGCTGCCTTGGGCTTCCCACCCTTTCTTTTTTTCTTTTTGGGGGCGGCGGTTGCTGCTGCTGCAGCTGCTGCTCCCCTCCCTCCCCCTTTCCACCGGAGCATGACTCACCCCCGATCCGGTGGTCGGAGGGGCGGCCAGCCCGCTCGCAGACCGCACACTTCGGCGCGGCCGTGCACGAGCGGTCCTGGTGGCCCACTACCCCGCACCGGTAGCAGCTGCTGGTGCGGTCCACCTCATTTTTACAGGTGGCCCGAGTGTGGCCCACCTCGAGACACCTGTAACACTGGAGAGGGCGCTTGTCGAGCAACTCGACTCGCGCCCTCACCCAGCCCACGCCGATGTGGCGCTCCTTCGCCACCACCTTTGCCCCCGCCAGCGGGCACCTCACAAAAAAGGTATTTAGGCTGTCGGGGGCCCGCCGCGGCGGCCCCACCACGATGCTGGAGGGGGCCACTCCGCCCTTGGCGGCGAGTGCCTCCCTCAATTCTCCCTCCAGCACCGAATCGTCGAGTCCGCTGAGCCTCAGCTCAGCTGACATCGACGGACGGCCGACGCGGACGCCCTCCTTGCCGGCCAGCAACGCCGACATCCTTTCGGCCAGGGCGTCCGCCTTTGCGCCGCTGTCCGGCCCCGCCACCTCGATGCTGAGGGCACCGGTGGCCGTCCTCCTAACATTGAAGAGAGGCTCGATCCCCAGCTCGGGGAGTCTTATGCTCTGCCTCAAGAGCAACATTGACTCCCCGTAGCCGCCCTCCGGGCAGGTCAGGGTAACTGCTGCCGTTTTCGGCACTCTGCGTTTCAACCCCGACCCGCCCGGCCGTGGGGTCGTCGTAGCCCCCCCACCTCCGGCCCTCCTCCGGGACGCGCCACCGGTGCCCGGTCCGCTGGCCGCCGCTACCGCGGCCGCGGCCCGCTTCGAAGGAGGGAGCGGCACCCTTCCCTCCTCCTTCTCCTCACCCCACCGTCAGCCCCGCCGGCGACCGCCGCCGCGTACGACCTGACAGCCGCCCCGGCGGGGGAACGGGGCATGGACGCCAGCGGAGGAGGATCCCGGGGCTGCGGGCCGCCCCCGCCCGCCCCGGCGCCTACCCTCGCCCCGGCCCTGTGCGGGTGCCCTCCTGTCGCTCCGACCCCGGTGGAGCTGGCGCCCCCTTCCTCCCCTTTCTCTTCCTTCTGGCGGGGACGGTCGTCCACTCGGCCCCCGCCGTGGAGGGGGGCGGCGGCGGCAACACTCCCCCCGCCCGCGCCGGCGTCGCGGGACCGGGTGCTGGGGCAATAACGCGCCCCAGCCTTCGGTCCACCTCTTCCGCCAGCCGGCACAGCTGCGCGGCCGCCATTCTTTCAAACTGCCGGAGCATTTGATCCTTCAGGTTCTCCATGACCTGAGCCGGCCCCGGCCGGCCGGGCGTTTGTAGTCGGGGTCGCCATCCCGTACCGGCGATTGGAGCTGGATAATCGAGGTTATCCAGACTCCTAAGCGAGGTCGGCCGGGCCCCCGGTTTTCTGTCTGGGTTTTTCTTCCCATTGGTCGGTTGGGAGAGCCTAGGCTAACCCTCACGGCCCCGACCAGCCGGGCGATTTTTATAGAGGCCACCTACCTCGCGGGCCCCAGGACGTAATGCCCCTGGCGCCCCCCGGGCCCTTACCACGTGAGGGGTTCCGGTACTGATGAGCTCGGGACGCCGGGCGCGCTACTGCCCGTATTTATGAGGGATCGGCTCCGACAGCTCCGCCGCTCTGGCGGCGGCGGCCTCCTCGCCTACCGCGGCGGCCTCTCGCCGGGGGGGTACAGCACCCTCCAGCAAGGCCCGCCTCCCCTTAACGGGCGGCCTATACAAAGGGGGGAGCCCCTCCCTTGCGAGCTCCTCCCTGTGCCGCTCGTAGGAGCTCTCCTCCACGCCCACCTCCATGGGCTGTGGGGGAGGCTCCGTCAACTCCTCCGCCGAGGGTTGGGCGGTCGGGGCCTTGGGAGGCGGCCGGCCCTCCTCAGAGGATGAGGTGCATATCACCCTCACCCTCTTCCTCGCCGCTCTCTCCTGAGGGACCGACCCCCCTGCGGGGGACTCCCTCTCCCTCCTGAGCTGCTGCAGCTGGTTTTGCAGCTCCAGCACCTGATTCTGCAGCAGCGCATGCTGCGCTTGCTGCTCCCTCAGCCGCTGAAGCTCTTTTTCCTGGGAGGAGATCTTCCCCGCAGGTCTTCCAGCTCCGCGTCCCTCTCGTCCCTGGAGGCCGAGCCCGCCTGCCTTTGGTCCAGGTGCCCAACCGCGGCCGCGATATTCGCCGCGGCCCTATTCAGCACCCCCTGCAGGGGGCCCTGGAGGTTGCCCGACTTGTCGACCACCCGGTCGATGTCGCGGACGCCCTCCAGGATGATCCCCGGCAGGGTCTCCAGCGGAGTGAGGCGGTACTCCTCCGTCGCCTTCCTCTCGAGGACCTTCCTGTTCCTTGACAGGTCTACGGGCGTCGATGCGTCTACGACGGTCCGGAAGTCCTCGAGAAGACCGGCGATTTCCCGCCTCTGCTCCTCGAGCCTCTTCACATAGAAGGCCCCCTCCGTGGGCTTACGGTCCTGCGTCTCTTCCGTCTTGGATGCCGGGGGGGACCTCCTTGCCCCTCAACTGAAGGATCATCCTGTCCAGGGCCGCAACGTCCTCCTTGGCCCTGGAGAAGACGACCCTCCCGCCCGCCTTTTTCTCCCTCTCACCCGTTGCGTCGAGTGAGCCGCTTCTCGAACCGGCGGACGTACTGCTGACCGGTTCAGCGGCGCTGGCCGTTTCTCTCGCCCGCCTCTCCTGCACGCTCTTCGGCGCGGGCTTTTCTTTGAGAGACTTCGCGTTATCCGCGAGTCTCCACACTCGCTTGGGGCTGGGAAACCCCGGGCGTCTGTTCGACATTTTTAGAAACTAGTTTCTTTTTTTGCGACATTTTATTAATTTTTTTTTCCTCTTAATCATCGTCATCTGTGTGCCTGTGTGTAAGTATGTGTGCGTGTACACGGGCCCGCAAAGCCCCATACCGGGGGATCCGGGAGACCCAGGAGCGTCGAACGCGCGAAGGACAGTGGCCTCGGTGGTGGCCCCCGCGAAGACGAGCACGGTCCCGTCCGGTCACCAACCGGCAGTACTCGCCCCCGCGAGATTATTCGCCCGCTGGTGGGGCAGCCAGGTCATGCTGGTTAGGCCGACCCGGGCCCCTGTACTATCGGGCGCCCAGGGAATGTCGAAACCCTGTTTAATCGCTGTACCCTCTGCCCCAAACCCCACCCTGCCCCATCTAGTGATAGATGCCCGGCATGTGGCACAGAGGCTGAGACAGTCGAGCACATCATATTTGATTGTGTTAAGTATGATGAATTTCGGTATTCACTATTAAATGAAAGTAGAGTGAATTGGTCGCAATTGATTGAAAATGAAGAAAAATTTTTAATATTTGAGAATTTTGTCACAAATGTATACAACATAAGGAAAACGTACCTGGATGAGACGGCAAATGTAGTTAATAGTAGAGGGTCCGCCTCCTCGGGGCAGGGACGGTAACGTTGGAATTCTGATGGCTGAGAGACCTAAAGTTAAAATTAAAATTAAAATATGCAAGGTAAACAACAGTAAATCACGATAAAATGAGCGTAGAATCTCCTCGGGTGGATCCAGCACAGAGGGAAACCTGGCGCTGGCGAAACCTGAAATAGAAAAACATATATTATGCATTTTTAGTAATAAGATAAGAATTATACTTTCAGAATACGTCAATAGTAGTAATGAGCGAAAGCTCCTAAGCTACGTTCAGGAAGAGAAATAATGAAAAAAAAAAAAATGTACCCTCTGCCACGACGCGCGCACGACAACCCGAGCCCCCGGAGGCCCCCGGCGGAAGCCCGCGGACCCGATTGTGAGTGTAATGTGTAGTGTGTGAGTGTGTGTATGGTTTGATTTCGGGGCTTTCCTTCCCCTAGGCCGGTTGCTAAAGAGCTGTCGAGCCCGGGCTGCCCGCCCCTCACTGCTGCCAAGGCAGCCGAACCGTCCGAGCCGCGAAGCGGCCCAGGCGGTCCATCGTCCCAGGTCGCCTGGCCCCGACCTCGGAGTACGTCCGAGCGGCCCAGACGACCCTCCTCCCCTCACGGACCAAGGGACCACGTCCCCGGCGTGCAGCCGTGAGTGTGGGTTCCTCCCCGCCCCTGATCCCGGACCACGTCCGAGACCCGGGACGAGAAGGGTAATCCCGCTCTCTTTCCCTGCCGGAGCACCGGCGTGCAATGGGTCCGAAGATCGGGATCTTCCCCTCCCTCTCAGCGGGACGGCATCCCTGCCCGCTTCGAGGCGGGGGTACCCCCTGCCCCAAACCCCACCCCGTGACGCGGTGGAAGGAGCAAGCTCCCCCCTAACGGCCCCGGCCGGCCGGGCGTTTGTAGTCGGGGTCGCCATCCTGTACCGGCGATTGGAGCTGGATAACCGAGGTTATCCAGACTCCTAAGCGAGGTCGCCGGGCCCCCGGTTTTCTGTCTGGGTTTTCCTTCCCATAGGTCGGTTGGGAGAGCCTAGGCTAACCCTCACGGCCCCGACCAGCCGGGCAATTTTTATAGAGGCCACCTACCTCGCGGGCCCCAGGACGTAATGCCCCTGGCGCCCCCCGGGTTCTCACCAGGGGTTCCGGTACTGATGAGCTCGGGACGCCGGGCGCGCTACTGCCCGTATCTATGAAGCCGCAAGCGGCCCCATAAACCCCTGGGGGGGGGGGCAGCCAATACCCTGCACGAGCACCTTCTTCAGGAACAAATGACAGGGATGACTTCGCTGGGTCCCGAGGAAGCCCACGGACCGACTCCCGTCGTTCTACGAACCCTGTGCAACAAAGTCACTGCACAGACCTTCCCCGAGGAAAGGACTGTTATAGGTGCGTTCGCGAGAGTCTAACAAACGTGTCCATCAAGGTCCCGTTCTAGTCCGACGATTGTGCAGGAAGACCACTGCACAAAGTTCAAAAGTTAAAATAAATGTTCGGAGGGCCCTTAAGAGATGTCAGATAGCATAGACATCGCATTGCCGTTAAGATCTGACCGTTGTGCAACCAACTTCCTGCACGAACGTCATCGCCGGGAAAACGCGTTATTTCCCGTGATATTAGTCGATAAGCATCAACTGTGATAAGAAGCGATCATTGTACGTCAATAAATGACGAAATTGCGTCGTACCTGTGAATTCATGTAAAAGCATATAATATGTCATATATAAATTCTCAAATATATATCCAGAGATACGTTTCCAGCATTACGAAGGTACAATAGACGATCATACGACATTCCTGCGTGTTTTTCAGACTTGTTTGTCGGTTACGATCAGGCGATGATCACGTGACACGGCTGACGCAATACCAGGAGTGGGGGTACTGCGTAAGTGGGAACGTGCGACGCGGCGAGCGAGCGCTCGTGGTTAGTCCGCCGGGAGAGCTCGAACAGACAACACATTTGACACGTAACGAAGTTCTCTATACAACCGGGGAGACCCGCGTACGGAGCGATATCCGCAAATATCACGTATCGGTGATAGTGCGTGCGACTAGTGCGAATAGTACGAACATTCACATCCGTATACGAAACAAAGGACAATCACGCGGGGGAATACGATATATTCTCACAACGACCGGTGACACCCATGTTGCGGACGGAATTTCGTGATTATTCGAAAATTGTCAATTTTACACGCGACACGCGAATTGTGATATACGATAGCGGTGATACACCAAGAGTGACTGTAAATCATCGTTGATCGAACTGAATGACTATTTATTCTAAATTTATTGAATAAATATATTGTTATACAAAGTGATATCCTCAGTGTTTGAAATCATTCGACGATATCCTGTGACCATTCCTGAGTCACCTTCCAAGCGGGAGATCCCTCGATTATCGATATTCCTGCGGAAATTAAGTGCGAGTAAATGCACATTGCTTACGTTATACGTACACGGTATACGATACTTACCTGAGATTGTGCGACGATCCTGTGGGTGCTTCATCCGTGACGATCCCAGTGGTCCAGAGCATCGTTGGTAGTAAGCGGCTTCTACGAAGGAGGTCCATCCGTGAGACGAGACGCCGAGCGGCCAGCAGCAGTTCAGAACACCTGAAAAAGAGAAAAAGGGGAATTAGTTGACAGATACGGTTAGTAGTATACTAACCTTGCAGCCGGGAGCTGCTTTGGCAACGCCGCCTACCGGACCGCGGGTCGAGCCACCGCGGAACCAAGCAGACCGGACCGGCCCAGAGGTACCAAGGGCCATGCCAAGGATTACAGACGTGGTCATTCTCCGCCCACCGAAGAGCCCGTCCAAGTAGGCTTAGCAAGCGCGATCCGTCATGTTCTTGCATTCACTTTTCCCTTTGCTATTCGTTTCATTGCGCACCGCATAGTATATAAGATGCGTTAATTATAAGGTTAAAATATAATACTCCTAGATATAAGTTACATTAATATATATAAATATATATGCGTGCACGAGTACGCATGACAGCCATGTCCTCTGAGTGACGGATGGTCGCCCAGAGCGTATAAACGTAAATAGTTTCCGTTCGTTTGATTTATGATGTTCTTTTGTTTTGTGCCAAAGGCCCACGGTGGCGATAGATTAGTTTAATAAAGATATTTTCTTTGTCCACCGTTTGGATACGATGTATGATTTATGATTTGCGTTACAGCAGTCGACTTGCGTGAAACCTCGATAATAAAGTCTTTCTACCGACTCGCTATTTTTTGAAATAAACGGGAACTACCCCGTGATTCAGCGTTATCGCGCGTCGGCGTGAGCAGCTACGCGCATTCGAGCGTGTTATACGGTTGATAGTACTGTGTGCACCTGAATCGTGTCACAGCAGCATTTTCGCGTGGAAATTCGATATGTCGCGACTGGTTAGCATTCTTGACGCGCGAATAAACAATTTTCGTCCGCGACGACCGAGTGTGCACCAGGAGTCGAGCACACGCGTCATCTACGGGAGGTGACTATCCAAGGTGACATTATGAGTCACGGGGAACACGCCTCACGTGTCCCCGATGTTGTCCGACAAGTGTGCGGCAAAATCCCCGCACAAGTCTCAACTCCCGCGGAGGACGATACCTACGCGTTAGACGTGTACCGATAAGCGTGATAAACGACATTTCGACCGAGTCCGAGGTGTGTGCGGGAAAACCTTAGCACAGACATGATACGGGTAAACCAATGTTACGAATGGGTTTCCTGGATGTCAACTAAGGCATCCATGACGTTCGATTAGATTTTTTATCACTGTGCCGCGCGATAGTAGCACACACCCCGTACAGCCACGGGACCACCGGAGATGGTCTACCGAGGTCCGAAATAGGCCAGATATCGAGTTTCAGCCCGATCCGACCTGGGTGCCGGAAACACCCAGCACGGACACCTTCCTCAGGGACAACCGCGTGCAATCGCCTTACAGAGCCCCGGGAATACAGCGCACCAGGTCCCGTCGACCTGCGAACTCTGCGCGCCGAAATCGACGCACACGTCATCTACAGGGACAGGACCCATACGGATGCATTTCCGAGTTTGTAATATACACAAATATCGCGATCCCGCGTCGATTCGACAAATGCGCGGCGAAAACCTCGCACACGGATCTCGAACGGCGATTAGTCATAAAACTCGCTTCCCGAGATGATAATTGGTGATGTTAGCGCGATTCCGCGTCAATCGGATGATTGTGCGCCGAGATCATAGCACACGCGTAACCGTTAAAATTGTGACGTATGAGCGTGCATAAAGGGCAATATCGAGCATAAGAGTTATATGCGAGCGATATCCATGGCGTAGATTCTAAGAAACATCCATAATTTTGTATCTCGGAGAGATCCGTGAAATTGTGAAATATATATAATATTCTCGAGATGTATTTGCGAATAGTCTCCAGCGAGCGCAAAATAACCGGGAAACAAAACAACATTCCTCTCTGTTTGTCAGTTGTTTGTTCCATACGCAGTTACCGTCATGCGACGATCACGTGATCGCCGATGGTCCGATGTGACAAACAACGAGAGTGGGGGTAGCGCCCAGGAGTGGGAACGTGCGACGCGGCGAGCGATCGACCAGGAGCAGTCTGTCGGGAGAGCTTGAAGCGTTAACTCGTTTTGACACATAGCCAGAGTTTCGCGTATAACAATAGAGTCTCTCGTTACAACCGACGAAGCCCGCGTACGGAGCGATATCCGGAAATATCACGTATCGGTGTTAGTGCGTGCGACACATGTGAATAGCGTCAAGTTTCACATCCGTGTACGAAACAAAGGACAATCATACGGGAGGATATATTTTATTCTCGCTACGAACGGTGATATCCGTGTTGCGGAACGAAATATGCGCATATCCGAAATTAGTCAATTTTACACGCGACACGCGAACTGTGATATACGACGTCGGTGATACACCAAGAGTGACTGTAAATCATCGTCGATCGAACGGAATGACTATTTATTCGAGATTTACTGAATAAATACATTGTTGTACAAAGAGATATCCTGAGTGTTGGAAATCATTCGATGATATCCTGTGACCTATCCTGAGTCACCTTCCATGCGGGAGATTCATGCGTATTCATCATTCCTGCGGAAATGAAGTGCGAGTAAATGCACATTGCTTACGCTATAAGCATTCGGTATACGACACTTACCTGAGATTCTTCGACGATCCTGTGGGTGCTTCATCCGTGACGATCCAGTGGTCCAGAGCATCGTTGGTAGTAAGCGGCTTCTACGAAGGAGGTCCATCCGTGAGACGAGACGCAGAGCGGCCAGCAGCAGTCCGGAACACCTGAAACAGAAAAAAGAGAGAATTAGTCGACAGATACGGTTAGTAGTATACTTACCTTTCTCGATTTAGAGGATAAAATCGAGTGGCGACCGTGCTACGCGAACTTTGAATATTTTTCGGTAGTCTAACGAATGAGTTGTGTCACGCGTGACCTAACGTGCCCGGTTACAACCTTTCTCGGTTTAACGGGTAAAATCGAGTGGCGACCGTGTCTCTCGAATTTTCAACATTTTCGGAGATATTGATGAATGAGTCGTGTCACGCGTGACCTTGCAGCCGTCCGCCGAGAAGCGCCCCAAGGCCGGCGGCAGCCTCAACAAACCAGGAGCGGTTAAGCCCGGTCAGAGCCTGCTTAAACCGGGGATTGAGAGGGCCAAAGGCATCCGGCTGGAACCCAGGATGAGGGCGGTCCTCGAGGACGCTATCTTCCGACGGGACGCACAGGGGCCCGTACGACCGGGCCACCATCCAGGAATCCTCCCAATCGGACACTCCTCCCCAATGCGGCAGGCCGATGAGAGATCGAGGGCCGGAAGCGCGACGCCCAGGAGCAGCGGAAGTGGAAGCGAGGGAACAGCGACCAACCCCGCGACGCAGCAGAAGGGGTAGAGCGTAAGCGCCACACTCGCGCGTGCATACACACACACACACACACACACACACACACACACACAGAACTGCGAATAAAGAGAACACCCACGCGAACCCACACCCACACACACATACAGATACACACGACTGCGTGAACATTAGGTTAAGCGGAGTATTCATATATATTTATAAGTATAAGCATATAATAATCACATAATGATAATCAATAGGTATAATAACATAGCGTAGTTTAAACTATTAGGGTAAACATAGGTATAAGGAACGTGTAGTGAACTCGGGGACACGGATAAACGCGAAGCGTAATAAAACCGAACATTTTATTTGGCTACAGCCGACGCGTCGTGTTGACGTTATCAATAAAGGAGGCATATCACCCTAGTGGGTGATTAATTATTCATTTATTATCATTATTTTGTTTTGATTTCCGTGTCGTCCCGTAGATAACGGTCGTAGATAACCCGTAGATTTAAGGAAGGCGAGCCGGGCCAACATCCGGTAGCTTATTTCCTTCGATTAAAGGCGAGCCGGGCCAACATCCGGTAGTTTACTTCCTTATGACTGAAGGCAAGCCGGGCCAACATCCGGTAGTTTGTTTCCTTATATTGAAAGCGAGCCGGGCCAACTTCCGGTAGTTTAGTTTGTTTATCGCGTCAGAGGCGAGCCGATGTCATAAGTGGAACCGGAAGTCCGGGTCCTACAAGACAGTTACTACAACGGGCGGCGGAAATGTATCGAGGAGGCTCGTACTAGGCGAACCAGCGAGCACGCGAATCAACTGGACCGTTGTATCGTGAAATCACAAACCGGAAGTGACCAACACAGGTACACACCGGTAATGCGAAAGGCCCACGCGGAGACGTCCTCTTACCGAAGCACATAGCGGTGCAACAACGGAAACGCGAAATCGCAAACCGGAAGTGACCAACACAGGTTCACACCGGTAACGCGAAGAGCCCACGCGGAGACGCCTACTTACCGCGTCACATAGCGGTGCAACAACGGCAACGTAAAATCGCAAACCGGAAGTGACCGACACCGGTTCGCACCGGTAACGTAAAGAGCCCACGCCGAGACGCCTACTTGCGGAAGCACATCGCGGTGCAACGATAAGATCGCGAAGTCGCGAACCGGAAGTGACCGACACCGGGTCACACAGGTAACGTGAAGGGCGCACGCGGAGATGCCCGCTTGTCGAAGCACACCGCGGTGCAACGACGGGTTCACGAAATCGCGAACCGGAAGTGCGACACCCGACAGGGTGAATCGAGCGGATAAGACGTGCGACCGGAAGTCGCCCGATTAGGAAGTAATTATGTAAGCATGGCGCTTTGCCTATGGAAGCGTTAACGTGCAAGGTGAACGATGACGGAGGCGGCACGGGCAAAGCGGTATGTAACTAGTAGCATGACTTCCGGGAGTGTCTACGTGCATGAGAATAGCGAGCGTTCACGTGATAGCCGAACTAATGCGTAGCGATCACGCGTAAACACGACAGCCGTGCCAGGACGTACCAGGGCGGTACCGGTGACGAGCGACGCGCGATGGCGTGATCGGCGCGAGAGTGGGGGATGGCAACAGCGGCCAGGCGATGATACGAACGCGAGCGAACGGGGATTCGTTCTTCAGACTCCGAACGAGAAGATGGTTCTTTAGCTTCCGAACCGACGAGTCGGTCTTCATCCTTCGAACAAAAATTCGTTCCGGATACACGAAATAAGAACGATCCCGCCTAGCGGTGCGTGATCCCGCATACGCGATCAGCGATCCGCGAGACATTCGGGACGCGAACGCGAAGTTTTGTAACCGTAACGATAATCGAGTAACGATAAGCCGAGTGCGGTTTTCATTTGTAAAAGTAAAATATATCCTGTAAAACTAGAAAGAAAAGGTAATAAATTAAATTTTACCTATTGCAAATACGTGTGAAGTTCATTGAGAGACTGTACCTGAAACGCGAAAGACTCACTTACCTGTTCCTACGAATACTTACCCGACGGCGGTCCGAAATCCTCCTCGACGATCCAGCGGCAATCCACAGGGTGCGGCGGTCCAGCGAAGGTCCAACAGGGGCAAAGGTCAAATCCAGCGGTGCACAGCCGTTTGCTTTCCGAAGACGGTCCTAGATCCAGCGACGCGAGTCCCACGGCGATGCTGCGAAACGGAAGCCAAACGAGACAGAGGGAAACCGGAAGGGGTCAAAGGAGGGGAATCAGCAGGGTCTGCGTAACGGTCAGTCATCAACATTTCAACCTTTCTCGATTTAGTAGGTTAAGATCGAGTGGCGACCGTGATAAAAGCATGATATTTCGAATTGCCGATAAAGGGGGATTTATCCACTCCTCCGTTCGGTCACAACCTAACGTGTCCGGTTACAACCCAACCCAATCTGTATCAGTGTAACAATGATATTGCTTGTTAAAAGATATATGCATACATTGACTAGTAGTGTATATATATTTGCTGATTTCACGCTTTCACTGTAACATATATATAAAATATAAGATCGCAATCCTTTTCTACGAAGTACACATGTTCTCGAAGTGCTTCGCGCTCGATGGATATTTTTCCGTGCATAGTTTGAAACAAAATTACTTCTTCCGTTCTGTATAGACTCGTATATGCTTTTCTTTAGTATTCTATGTTGTCATTATCTGTATCTGTCTAGCATAAGCTATAAGTTCTATTACAATACATGTTAAAAGATAATAAATTTTATAAATAAAGTTATATATGAATTTTAATCATTATGTATTACACAAATGATAAATAATAATGATCCAGCGATGATATGTAATATCAACGTCGATTATTATCAAATATAGATTGCGTTATTACAATATTTGACATTGTTAGCATTTTAACAGTAGCTCTAATTATACAGCATCGTTTAATGAATAATTGATTCAAACGAATTTATATGTATAAGACATTTTATTCTACTAAAAATCTGTCGTATACGTACAAATACATATTTGCTAAATTATTCATCAAATAATGCTGTAGAATTAGAGTTACTGTTAAAATGTTATATTGCAAAATGTTATAGTAATATCATAATTTCGATTTGTTTAACATTGACATTGATATTATGTACCACCACCGAATTATTATTATTTGTCATTTTTAAGCCTTGCTTATTTTACCGTAATCCTGCACTGCGCCAGTATTGTTTGCCAATATTGGCCCAATACTGGCGGACAGAATTTTCGTCGACGTACGGCTGCCTACCGTTGATCAGGCGTTGGTCTTCGTCATAACACTGTACTATTCTACATAGCTAGGCAGCCAGTCATTTGCCAGTAATAGTCCAGTACTGTCTAACAGAATAGTGGGTGACGTCTGGCTGCCAACTATCGGCCAAGCGTTGGTCTTCGTTATAATGCCCGATTATTCTACATAGGTGGGCAGCCTGTCATTTGCCAGTGATAACCCAGTACTGTCTGACAGAATATTGGTTGACGTCTGGCTGCCAACCATCAGCTAAGCGTTGGTCTTTATTGTAATGCCGGATTATTTTACATAGGTAGGCTGCCATTCATTTGCCAGTGATGGCCCAATACTGTCTGGCAGTATGTTGGGCGACGTACAGCAGCCAACCATCGGCCAAGCGTTGGTCCTCATTGTAATGCCGGATTATTCTATATAGGTAGACTGCCAGTTATTTGCCAGTGATGGCCCAGCACTGGCTGACAGAACCTTGGCCGACAATTGACTGCCGTAGCATTGGCCAAGCGTTGGTTTCATTGTAATGACTGGCGATCCTATATGGGAAACTAATTATTTCGTTTTATTTGCAAAAAAAAAATAATTATTATCTTAAAATCATGTTTCTAAAGTCATGATTAAAGATTTATTAACAGTATTTAAAACAAAATTCTTTATATTATTATAAACTAAAATATTACAATATTATAAATGAATAATAAGTTATTATTTTGAATTATCTTAAATTTGCCTTGCCTTTTCCCACTGCTGCTCGTTCTTCAAGGAATTCTTTCTGTAGTCCGTGTTTTAAACGTGCCGATTTTTCTGCAATTGATGACTATTTAAACCAAATTAACTGGGACTCTGCCTTTGCTAATATTCCGGTGGATGAGGCTACTGAACCCCTTTACTTACACTTGAATTTCGCGATCAATGCTTATGTTCCCTCTTATGTTATTTTTGAATCTACTTATCCAGCATGGTTCACCAAAGAATTAATTTCCCTAATCAGGGCTAAAAAGGTGGTGCACTTAAAATATAAATGCACTCTCTCATTCTCTGATTATCTATCTTTCTCTCACCTTAGAGCTAGATGTAAATCTCGGTCTGCCGTTTGTTGGTCTGATTTTATTGATAGATCTGGACATACGCTGTCGAATAATACGAATGTTTTCTGGAGCTTTATCGGAAACATTAGATCTTCTGAACCTTGCGCCTCTCATATTTCACATAATGACCATTTACTGGAGGATGATGAATCTATTGCGAACTGCTTTGCCGATTATTTCGAATCTGTATATACTAACAGCGATGTAATCAACGAATATCCCGACAACAATTTTAACTCAAATCACCCCTTAGATCTTTTATTCCTGGACATATCAATGTCGGATGTGTATAACGAAATTTGTGAGCTTCCATTGAGCTGTTCCGCAGAGATGGATGGCATTCCACCATTATTTCTAAAATCCTGTATCTTTATCGCGTCAAGATTTCTGTGTCTGATCTTTAATACATCATTGAAGGATGGAAACTTTCCGTCTCTTTGGAAGCACTGTCTCGTCTCTCCGATTTTTTAAGGAGGTGACCGTCAATCAGTTACTAATTATCGCCCTATACAGGGTGATTCGAAACAACCTTTTACCGTTGAAAGTACAGATTCGTGACAAAATTCTGAGACGACTTTTCCTCTTGCAAAATTTTGTCTGAAGCTTACTTTCTGAGTTATCAAGCAAAATACTTACCCTATCGCTGGCCGAGTACAGGAGGTAGACAGGAGTGGCGCGATTCACCATTAGACGCGGGCGCTTACGTCGGGTGCCCGCTGCGCGATCAGTCGATCGATCAATAGATCGAGCTGCGTCCCAATATTTACTGCCAGCATAAAAAATCTACAGTTCGCGTTATGCATAGATTTTCAGAAACTGGCAATAACATTGGATAACGATAATTACAATGATACACGCACACACATGCAAGCACGTTTCACTCACTCGTGTTATTGTTTCCTCTCACAAACTTTACTTAAATACACTTAACTTTACTCTTTTTACTCACATACTTAAAAATGTGCAATTATTATTAACAATACACAATGAGTCACATTACTATGTTTACGCAAGCGTTACTTCTGTAGTAAGTTACTCAAATTATCGTTTACGATAATCCACTTCGCGTAAACGGAGGTCTCTGCATAATTCACTCCGCGTAAACGGGAGTCTAGCAGAATTATCGTAAATTACTACAGAAGTAATGCTCGCGTGAACGTGGTAACTGTCAACTCGCTGTGTTTACAACAAGATGCACTGCTATCCTTTGAGTGTAGAAAGGTGTAGAGGTGCGCGATGGCTAGAGATGGCGCGCACCTCTACACCTTTCTACACTCAAAGGATAGCAGTGCATCTTGTTGTAAACACAGCGAGTTGACAGTTACCACGTTCACGCGAGCATTACTTCTGTAGTAATTTACGATAATTCTGCTAGACTCCCGTTTACGCGGAGTGAATTATGCAGAGACCTCCGTTTACGCAAAGTAGATTATCGTAAACGATAATTTGAGTAACTTACTACAGAAGTAACGCTTGCGTAAACATAGTAATGTGACTTATTGTGTATTGTTAATAATAATTGCACATTTTTAAGTATGTGAGTAAAAAGAGTAAAGTTAAGTGTATTTAAGTGAGGTTTGTGAGAGAAAACAATAACACAAGTGAGTAAACGTCCTTGCATGTGTGTGCGTGTATCATTGTAATTATCGTTATCCAATGTTATTGCCAGTTTTGAAAATCTATGCATAACGCGAACTGTAGATTTTCTGTGCTGGCAGTAAATATTGGGACGCAGCTCGATCCATTGATCGATCGACTGATCGCGCAGCGGGCACCCGACGTAAACGCCCGCGTCTAATGGTGAGTCGCGCCGCTCCTGTCTACCTCCTGTACTCGGCCAGCGATAGGGTAAATATTTTGCTTGATAACTCAGAAAGTAAGCTTCGGACAAAATTTTGCAAGAGGAAAAGTCGTCTCAGAATTTTGTCATGAATCTGTACTTTCAACGGTAAAAGGTTGTTTCGAATCACCCTGTATGTAAACAAAATATTATGCCGAAAATTTTTGAAGGAATTGTGGCGCGAAAGCTTGGCTCTTTATGTAAGAACATTATTATAAAAGAACAACATGGATTTGTACCAGGACGCTCGACGACGACAAATCTTGTAACTTATTACGATTCTTTAACTTCTGCTGTTGAGAGTGGATCTCAGCTTGACTCAGTTTATACCGATTTTAGAAAAGCTTTGACACAGTTAATCATACAATATTAATATGTAAACTTCGAATTCTAGGATTCGGAGGTTCTCTTTTGCGTTGGATATCCTGCTTCCTATCAAACAGGTCTCAAGTCATAAAATTTCATAATAGCTTCTCCAGAAGTATAAATGTTTTGTCTGGAGTGCCGCAAGGCTCACATCTTGGCCCTCTTTTATTTGTTTTATTTATTAATGACATAGCTGCTTTTATTAAATTCTGCTATTTCTTATTATATGCTGATGACCTTAAAATATTTCGTCGGATTAATGGTCCTGCTGATGCACTTTTATTACAACATGACTTATTTGAACAAGAGGCCTGGTGTAGGAGGAATTGTCTTCGGCTTAATGTTTCTAAATATTTTGTCATTCATTTTACTCATAGACGTAAATCATATTTATACAACTATACTCTTGATGGTTGACCTCTCTCAGCAGTGCGCGAAGCTCGCGATCTCGGGGTCTTATTCGGTGCGGACTTATCATTTAATACACGTATACAATCAATAGTTTCATCTGCTCATAGAACGCTTGGATTCATCCTCCGATGGGTAGATTTTTTAAGAATATGACCACTTTAAAATTATTATACTGTACGTTAGTTAGTTCGCCCTAAGTTGGAGTACTGTTCTATAGTTTGGTCTCCGTATTTCAAATGCCATCAGATATTGATTGAACGTGTGCAGCACAAATTCCTGCGTATGGCTGCTTATCGGCTAGGTAATCCCATGTCAATTACTTGCCATGACTACTGTGCTATATTAGATAGATTAAATCTGCTATCTTTAGAAAATAGGAGACTAACCTTTGACCTTACATTTATTTTTAAGCTTCTCAATCACTTTACTGATTGTCCGGATTTGTTGGAAAGTATCTATTTTAACTTCCCGACTAGAGAATTAAGACAGTACTCCATCTTCCACATCGGGTATCACCGTACTTTGTATAGCGCAAATTCTTGTGTAAATAGGCTAATAATATCTGCAAGTAATTTCTCCAATAGGGTTGACTTTTTTGGTGGCTCTGTATCAACTTTTAAACGAAAACTTTCTCGTCCACTCTCATAACTTAAATGTTCTTCATATTATTGTATATTGTGAAATTTTATGTTTTTGTTCTTTCTTTTTCCTTTGTACGCTAAAGTGTATATTACCCGTTAATAAAGTTTATTATTATTATTATTATTATTATTATTATTATTATTATTATTATTATAATGATAAGTATCTTTATTAATTTCAAATTATTTGTTGCATCATTATTATAATTTTACTATAACTTTATTATTAGTTTATTTATTCAAAATTAATTTTGCATTTATTTAAAATGAAATTAATTTATGAAATATACTTTTATTTTCTTCCTCATTCGATTCAAGTAATATACCGCTCACGAACGGGGGCAGTTGTACTCCTTCGGATCAAGTAAACTCATACTTTCCGTCAACTTCTTTCCAGCCATTCTTAATCGGAGACAAATCTATCACATGCTGCAAATAAGCATTTCTCCAAATGGTTGCGATGTATTTAAAATTTTAGAAGAATTCACTTCCAGAGTGTACGGAATTAACAAAATCAATGAGGAGCCTTCTGTTTGGCGTATCGCCTTGTATATATATAGTTGTAACATAATAATTAATTTGCCTTTTGCTTTCGTTTAGTTTTTTGGTTTTTTTTGTATTATAGTTGCTTGATTAAACTCGTTAGTTTTAGCTAGTTTTATTAGTATAGAATAGGTATTTTGCTTATTAGTCGTTCATATTTTACGCGAAACGTCGGTGGTTCGCGATCGGTAGGAACTTGCTAATACATGCGACTCACCAATTGGTGCTGCCATCGTTTATCCACCGACGGCAGCGATTACCCTCAAAAGGGGAGAGCAAATACTCGCTCGCGGCACGTTACAGGACCGCGAGAGACATTCGCCGCCAAGAAGTCTCATAATGCGCATCGAGGCTTTCGGGACGCCCGCCCGCGCTCTCACCCCCCTTGGGGACCGATCTCTCGCCTGCCTTGCCTTGCCTGCTTGTGCCTTTGCCATCGTGCGGATCTCGCTTCTGTCTCTGTGATGCTGTGTGAATGCTGCATGCCGGACTAGACGGGGCAAGAATCCAGCGGCCATCAGACAGGACGAGGATCGGCGGACTCATCCAGGAGACGACGGGCGACCGAACCTTAGCTTTTCGTTTGCATGCGCACCTTTGCTATTCGCTTTCTCGCTTTATCACGAAGCTTAGTTGTGAGGGGATTATAATTACCCCCCTCTGGTCCTTCGAGCAATTTTTAGTACATTTCGCCTCCGGGAACTGATACCCCCCGTTCATTGGTCCTTCGACCCGAATATTTTCGCGTTAAAAATACCGCCGACCTTTCGCTCATTTCGATTTATTCGCTAATATCGCTAATCTCGTTCGCTCTTGTAATCGCGAATTGCAATAACGCGTGGCGTGTTAATAATTCTCTGGTTTTGCGCGATATCTCTCGCTCGCAATTCTCTAGTTTCGCTTCGCGACGAGAATACTCGCGTGAATTTCTCGCTCGTCGTAACACGTGCCATTGTCGTTATCTGCATTAATTGTGAATTATTGCAATTGTCGTGGTAATTAGTCCAATAATAATTATTAACATATAGTACCCGAAATATTCAAATTTAGAATATTCTCGGGCAAGCCATACGTTTTCGCCTAGCTGTCGGCGGCCTTGACCCTCGGTCGCGAGCCGGGCCGTGCGTACACAGTTTTTTCTACATAGACTCGCGCGACCCATTATTCTCGTTGTTGCTGAGTCTATTTTCTGTGCGACTCGAAAACATATTATTCCGATCGTTGGAATTCTTACAAACATATTTGCCATCGATCGAATATATTATTTGTCGGCACTGGTTCCCGGTATTAAATATTTTAGCACTCCTGTAACCTTTCAAATTGATTATTAGACATTATAATTGCAATTGTAATCGAGTCAAAAGAAGTTGTCGTAATTAATGCTTGTGTCGCGGATTACTGCTCGTGACGTATATACATATACTGCTCGTGTCGTAACACCGCGCGCAACATATCCTATTACTGAAACTTCGATCTAATTGTAACGCAATAAATACTTGAGTACATTTCTCGTCGTAACCGGTTAACTTGTGCCAATCTATTGATATATCTTTTGATTATTGATACATCTTTATTATTATCTTGTACATCCTTCGCAACCATCTTCCTGTAATTAACGTTTCCTCTTATCTTCGTTATATTGATAACTATATATTGTGTTTGGATCTCGTTTGCTGTGAGTGCTCGCGTGACCTTGCGCTCGTGTCTCACTTTGTCTGGTTGATCTCGTGTTCCGATCGTCATGAGTGGGACCCATAGAACTAAACGCGAGTTATGCATACGGCGGATGAGGGAGATTCACGAACTCTCGATGCTTGCAGCGGATAATGTCGCACAAAGACCGAATTTTCTCGTTCGGTATCCCACCGTGTCTAAGTTAATCGAGGATTTCGAGGCAGCACACCTCAAAATAATTCATAACGCCTCGGACGAAGAGTTCACCGCAGAGGACGCTATTCGCCTGGATTTCGATCAGATGCGCTTTGCGGTAGTCGGGCGTTATGAGAAGTTCGTCGGAGCCGATCGAGCGACTACCTCGTCCTCTCAGGCCCCGGTTCAAACATCGTCTATCCGACTGCCTAAAATTTCACTTCCGCAATTCTCGGGAGATCTCGCTCTTTGGCCCTCGTTCATCGCGTTATACAACGTTTCCAATCATGAGAACCGGAATATCTCCTCCATGGAGAAGTACCAATATCTGTTGGCCTCATTGAAAGGGGAGGCGCTCAATGTCGTAAAGAATCTTCCCCTTTCCGCGGATAACTACGCGATAGCTTACGACTCCTTGGTTTCGCGATATCAGAGTAAGCGAAATATAGCGGACTACCACGTGGATTTGATGTTGAACGCCAAGCCGTTAAAATCAGAGTCGGCCGCCTCCCTGCGCACGCTGTTGGATACATTTATCGAGAATACGCGGGCGCTAAACCTGTTGGAGTTTCCCACGGATTCTTGGGACTACCTACTTCTCAAATTCTTGCTAGAAAAACTCCCGCGTTCCCTTCGCAAGAAGTTCGAATCTGAGCACCGGGCGGAAGAGATACCGAAGTACACGCAGCTTACAAAATTCCTCTCGGACCACTGTCGGTCCTCGCGTCCGTATCGAACTCCTCGAGTATTTCGCTCAAATCGCAATCGCCTTCGCCGAAAAAATCGGTTTCGTCGCTTGCAACTCGAACCGCCGAGTGTCCGGTGTGCAAAGAACAGCATCTCGTCTTTAAATGCCCTCGATTCTTGAAATTGGTCCCCTGGGAAAGACACTCAACGGCAAAAACCTCGAATTTGTGTCTTAATTGCCTTCGCGCGGGTCGTGGCGTTAACAACTGTCCGTCGACGTGGGTGTGTCAATCGTGTAAAGCGAAATATCATGCGCTTTTGCACTTCGAACGGAATTCGAGTTCGACGAGTGCCTCTACGGCTACCGGAGCCTCCTCCGAATCGGAAGCGGAAAAGAGTTCGTCGCCGCAAAGTAATGAACTCCTCGTCACCATGACTAGCGTTGTGAAATCGAGTTCGATCATAATGTTGTCAACGATCTATCGTTGACAACGTCATCTATCTTTGACAACGATCTAACCTGGAAAGAAAGGCAAGTACAGAGGGAAATCCGTTTGACAGCAGAGGCGAGGAAGGCTGGAGGAGCAAAAGTGAAAATCAGCTATAGAAAACTTCAAGTAAATGAGAAGAAATTCGTATGGAAAAAAGGAGCGGGCCTGAAGGAACAAAAATTTTGGAGCAGGCAGAGCTCTGCGGGCCCTCAAATGGGCGGGCAGAGCACAAAGGACTTGAGGCGGTCGCTCCTGCGGGCTCCGCGCGGACGGAGCTCGTGAGAGTGAGAGCTGCAAGAAGAAAGGAAAACGGCACGAGGGAAGAAGGAAGAAGACGAGACAGGCTAAGGGAGAATAAGAAGATAAAAATAGGTTTTTGGAACACCGCAGGAATAGACAACAAGGATGCACATTTCTGGGATTACATAAAGAATTTCGATATAATTGGAACGGTGGAAACATGGATCGAAGAAAAGCGATGAAATAGTATAAAAGAACATCTACCAGAAGAATTTAATTGGACATGCGAGTACGCCAGGAGAGAAAAAAATAAAGGAAGAGCTATGGGAGGAATCATCACAGGAATAAGGAAAGGGATCACGGAAGAACTAGATAGAGGCGAGAAAAAGAACACGGAAGGCATACAGGTAAGAAGAGTGAGATTAGGCAGAGAAACTTGGAAATTAGTGACTTCATATAATGAAAATGGAATATCAGAAATCATGGAGAAAATAAAAGAATTAATCCCCGAAGAAAATAAAGGAAATCTCGTGATAGGAGGAGACTTCAATGGCAGAATAGGAGAAGAAGGAACGATGGTCTAGGGGGATGATAGAGATAGGATAAGAAGAAAATCAAAAGATAAAGTAATAAACGCATAGAGAAGGAAGTTTCTCAAAGTGATAGAAGAAAGAGGATGGGATATATTGAACGGGAACATAGAAGGAGACGACGAGGGAGAAGTAACCTACATCGTCGCAAAAGGATCATCAGTGATAGACTATGCAATTGTAAATACAGAGACAAAAGGAAAGATCAACAGGTTAGTCATCGAAGAAAGAACAGAATCGGATCATTTGCCAAACCTGTGTATATCTTCTAATTGAAAGCGAGCTTCAAGCGACGGAGGATAACTCTTGGAATAGCACACGCAAGCAGCAAATGTGGACAGAAGAGGATATCAAAAAATTCAGAGAGTTATCAGAAAACACAGAATTTATAGTCTGGACTGGAAGAATCATGGACAAAATTGAAAGAGACGATAAAGAAGGCAACGCAGGAGAAAGAGATAATTAGAAAGAAAAGAGAAATAGGAGAGAAAAATGGTGGAATAAAGAATGCCGGGATAGAAAAAGGGAATTAAGGAAAATACTCAGAAAAGCAAGAAAGGATGGAAGACTCCTAGAGGAATACAGAACTAAAAGACGGCAATATCAAAGGTTTTTTGTAAGGAAAGGGAGGAAATGTACAGAAAGGATGAGGAAGAAAAAATTAGGAAGATCAATCAGAAACGGAAGCATGAAAATATATTAATATGAAAAGGAAGAAAAGAACGGGCATTTCAAGGATAACGAATGAAGAATGGAAGCAGCATTTTATGGCACTTCTTCATGGATCAGAGATCAGAAGAACAACAGTGGAAGGTAAAACAGAAACGACGAGCAACACGGAAGAGAATATTACATTAGAGGAGATGGAGAACCAGGTAAGAAGATTAAAGAAGAAAAAAGCAGCAGGGGAGGACGAAATAAAAAATGAGGCATGGCTATATTGCTCAGGGAAAACAAAACTTAAATTGTTAAAAATTATTCAGAGAGTATGGAGAGGTGAAGGTTTCCCGAGTAATTGGAGGAAAGAGTAATTGTCCCTTTACATAAAGAAGGAAATAAAAATGAGACTTCAAATTACCGAGGACTTACATTATTAAATACAGCATACAAAATCTACGCAATGATTTTGGAGAAAAGACTAAGAAAGGAAGTAGAAGGAAAAAAGGCTTTACCGAATACGCAGGCAGGATTTAGAAGAGGGCGAGACACAATGGACAACATCTATATGTATATTAAACTATGTAATAAGTAAAGAAATACAAAAGAAAGGAGGCAAAGTGTACGCATTCTTCGCGGACTTGAAAGCAGCATTTGACAGAACAAATAGAAAAAAATTATGGACAATAATGCGGAGAGAGCGAATAAACCATCACTTAGGAGAATAGAAGAAATTTATGATGAAACGACTAATACAGTATTAATAGACGGGATACAGACAGAGGAATTCTGGACGGAATTATGGGTAAGACAAGCATGTCCACTAAGCCCTACTTTATTTGCTTTATATATTGCAGATATAGAAGCCACACTGAGGAAAGGACAAGCGGGAGGACTGGTGATAGGAAGAGAGAGACTATGGAGCTTGGCATATGCAGACGATATAGTACTGGTTGCGAGGGACGCGAACGAAATGAAGGAAATGCTGAGGAGATTTGCGAAATTCTTAGAAAATAGGTACTTAATCTTAAGCGTGGAGAAGTAAAAAATGATGACCTTTAGGAAGACAGGAGGGAGAAGAAGAAAGGAACAATGGCTTTGGAATAGTAGGGAAATAGAAGAAGTAGATCAGTTTAAATATTTAGGTTACACATTACAAAGGAATAACAGGCCAGATAGACATATGAAAGAAACGGTTAGAAAGGCCATAAGTGCTATGAAACAGGTGTGGGGAATAGGACAAAGATAATTTGCGGGAGATTTTAGGAGAAGGATTTGGATGTTTAATCACTTAGTAAAGAGTATTTTAATGTACGGAGTGGAAGTCTGGGGGTAGAATGAATATGCGACAGTAGATAGGTGTCAGGATAAATATATAAAATGGTCGTTAGGCTTAGATTAGAATAAACTGGGATATACATATAGTTAAGAGAGAAAATAAAAACGCGGGTTCTGAGAATAGAGACAGGGAAAAAAGCGGTAAAATTTAAAGAAAAATCAGGGAAAATACACCTAATAGAATACTTAAAGAATGCTTGATTGAAATAGAAAAAGCCAGGCAAAATAAAACCAGATGGGAGATAGACAGAGAAATGTATTTTCGCAGGAACGGTATGTCCGGGGAGGAGATAAAAAGAATAAAAGAGGGAGGAGGAGATATTATAGATAGTGTGACGTGACATAGTCACGTCCGACATCCTGACCGGTGTCTCGGCCGAGGGGAAAGTTCGGGGATGGCGCCTCTCTCAGGGAGGAGGCTGTCTCTGTTTCGGCGGACTTTCAGCGCTTTCGGGCGATTTTGGCGCCTTCGGGCGAATTTTGCGATTTGTTGCGATTTAGGTTTAGGATAAGCGGACGGATGACGCCGAGTGTGTGGACAGCTTTTCGATTTGTGAGGATATCCGGATAAGGGAACGAGGAAACGACTGCAGCAAGGATGTGCCGACTGGCGGGTCACGTTCGGGCCTCTCGCCGGGTAACTGCGGCAGAGCGTCTCGCGGGGCGAGTAAAACTTCTACGATCGACGCTATTCTAATAAAAGGAAGCGGAGGACCCGAGTCAAGGATGCCGAGATGAGGGCCTCTAGCCGGGGGTATTGTCGCCGCTGAGGAGCCCTCGGGCGGACGACCCTACAAGGTGTGAAGGATGCCTGCCGGGTAGGAAGCGTACCGCATACCGGTCAACGTGGCCATGGCCTGGCCAGCCTGGCGGACGGGACACCGGTCATTCTAGTCGCGGTTCAGCCGGACTACCGAAAACCATCTCAAATCTACCGCGGTTTGGCAGACCGAATTCCGAGCGTCAAGGGCGGCGCTCGAATCGGATGGATGAATCGCGCAGGACGGATCGACGTGGGGACTGTCGCGGGCTTAGTGCGCAGGTACGGGGTCCTGACGTGATCCTGCCGGGCCGTCAAGGATCGATGGTCACTGTCGTGCTGACTGTTGAGGGAGCAAGGTACCATCCAGGAGGACCGGATGTCGGCAGCGACCAAGTTTGTAAGGCCACCACTCAAGTAGTCGTCGCGCCTTTATTCTGATCGAGGCCGATGCTCTCTTTGATTGCAGTAAACAGTATCTCCGAGAGGCAGAGAGATTTGCTGTAGAATAAAGTACCGCGTTCCGTATTAAAAGTATTACGGGGAGAGCCGGCCGAGAGAGGATCCAAACAGCCCCTTCTCGGGAACTCTGCCGCCGCCGACAGTCACCATTGTAAATAACTTATTATTGTGTGAAGATTCTCCGCGTGTTATTGTGTCGCGTAACTTTCCGTAGTATCAGTTGATCGGGATAAAGACGGTAACGATTCGGTATTAACGGCTTTCCGCGAATCTCGCGCATCGTTAATGTAGCGATCGTGTCGTGCAGTTGCGTATTGCGATAGTGTGACGGTTATAGCGCTCGTCGTGTTTCTGTCGCATATGGCTCCGAGTAACAATCTCACGCATCGACTCATGTAGCGACCACGTAGAGTAGTGTATGATTACGTTACCGACTATTGGCTAAATCTCGCGTTGTGCTCGATATGGCGATAGGTTAGCGCGTGTCGCGTGTGTTGCGCATAATTTCGTGCAAGGTCGTAACGACTATCGTGTTGTAGCGTGTGGCGTCTCGTTTAACGGATCTTGTCGCGTAAATATCTGCCTAAAATACCAACCCAGCGGGGTGTGAATCACGAGGATGCGGCGAACACCGGGGAAGCCGTTTGGCGATAATAATTTTGAGAACGTGCCGTCGGAGAGATCTGTCGCGAATCCGAGCCGATACGTAATACCTTTCCGAGAAAAGGTCATCCCGTTCCGTAAGCAATAAAATACTGTTTGATTTTCCGACATCTGCGAGCGTCTGTTCTGTGTCAATCATCATTTCCGACAATATATGACTTTTATTCTTTTTTTATATTAATTTATGTTGCATTGCTTATTACGCTACGCTCCTTCTCCTTATCCCGAAACTTTCCGAATCTCGCCCTGAGGTACTGAATTAGCGATCTGATTGTGAGCATCGAGACGTGGTGCGCATAATCGCACATGGCGCCCATATTTCGCGGATTAAGTATACGGATATGTTTCAGTCGAGCTATCGTCAGGATCGTGGGTATTGGACATTCATAATAATAATGAATTTGCGGCAACGTCCCTGCGAGTGGCGAGCTCGTAGGAAAACGGATCGCAATAGGTTAATTGAAAGAGATAGAGAAATTCAAAAACAGATGCAATTTAATAGAATTCAAGATTCTAGATACGGGAAAAGATATAAAGAACTTTTTTCGATAGAGATACCAGAGTATTTAAGGAAACCAGGAAAAAAAGACCATCAGAAAATTATAGCGAAATTTAGGTGCGGGAACGAAGAACTGAGTAGTAATTTTTGGCGAGATCAGGAGGAAAAACTGCAGGATATACCAAAAAAAAGTTGAGACAATAGAGCATCTATCAAAGAGATGTAGGGAAAAAATAAGAAGCAACATGAGTATGGCGCAATTACTGGCGGGGAAGGGAGAAGGAATTAACTGGATGAAGATTATTAAAATAAGAATAGAAAACAGAACCAAATACAAAAGAGCGCTTTAGAGTAGAAATTATAATAAGGAATAAGAGGACAGACGTAATTTACGATTTTTATGTAATTTTATGTAATTCTATGCATTTTATGTAAGTTGCGGTTTCTTTTTGTTAAGTGTGGGCTGCGACAGCGATATGGTATTATTGTAAAATTGGATTACTGGAATTGTATACCCCCTTTCATTGCCAAAAGGCGAGAAATAAACAGTTTATCTATCTATCTACTGGCAAATTAAGATCCGTCCGGAGGATCGCGAGAAAACAGCTTTTTCTATCGGAAAGGGATTATGGCAATTTATTTTAATGCCATTTAGTCTGTGTAACGCCTCTGCATATTTAAGCGATTGATGGAAAAAGTCCTACGAAAATTATTATTAAAGATTTGTTTGTTATATTTGGATGATGTAATCATTTTTGGTAAAAGTTTTAAGGAAATGTTGAAAAATTTAAAAGAAATAAAAGTGTCGCGGCAATGCGAGTCAAGCACGGTACGTGGTGCGCAGATAAATAATTAACACTGTTAAGGATAAGGAAAATTTCGTTAATATGGGGCGCTGTCGCGGAAGCGCACGGCTCTAGCGTGGGTCCGCGCCACCTTCGTGATTGGAGCGGGCCTGCCCGGAATCGTCGCCCCACACTCGGGGTCCGTTCCGTTTCACGCATCGAGCGCATGAACTGCATAGACAACCGTTCCGTTTCAGCTAATGCGCGCATTGGTGGTGCATAGCAGCGCGTAGGATTCCCTAGATTCCCCCTACTTCTTTCGCATCAAGCGCGCATCAGCTACTACAGCTCAGACTTGAAGCAGTTAATGCGCGCATGCGCAGATACATATTTGTCCTCTTTAACCTTAACCTTTTCTGTCAAATACGCCCGTCTTTCGGAAGAGACGTTGGTCCATCAGAAAATTCTGAGGATTTTTTTAGAGCGTCATATAACCCCGTTTACACCCGTGTGATAGGACAGTTGACGGCTCTTTAAATAACCAAGAAAAGTTTTTTATACTGCAAATACGTATTTTTATCACAACAAACACGATGGACGTGCAACTTGTGGAATTTCCCGTGTTAGTGGATAACGAAGTTATAACTTTGTTTATCGAACATGAAACCGCGTTAAGAGCAGCAAATGGTAAAATTGAAATTTTTAAGTTGCTTTTAAAATAAATTATACTTTTAAAATAATGTATGTGTGAATGTTTTTCTACAAAGACGAACATTTCTTGGCGCAACTTGTAAAAGATGCACGAAAAGAAAATTCAAGTACCCTCCAGCTTGATGAAAATTGTGATACAAATAATTTAAAAGACTCAGGTTAGTTTTGTAAGCACTCTTTAACGGTGTTGCCAGGTCTACCGTTTTAGCGGTAGATCTACCGTTTTGGCTTACAAATCTACCGCCTACCGTTTTAGCTGGATTATCTACCGTTTTTTTACTTTACACATGTATTTCCTTGATTATTCGTGTATAAATTAGAAATCGAAAATTTTATTCTTAAAGATTACATTAAAAAGTGACAACCACGTTTTAAAGTTGAAACAGCATATATTATTCCCGCTATTCTAATTTAGTATTGCCAGATGACCACCGCGAGCGGTGTTATCGTGTTTCCTACTAATACATGGAGCTTTCACTTCCATTGGAAGGCCATGCTCATCGGTCATAATAGAAGAAGAAATTGAAGAAAAGAAGAGGTTTAGTCTGTTTAGTGTAACACAAATAACATAACACAATTAAAGCACGCGGTTTCAGTTCCTTTGTCACGTCAGACGGTCAGGGCCAGTGGTTATTTTCCTTCCTGAAAATGAATTCCGATTATTCCGAAGAATCCGAATTATCCGAAGATGATTATATAAATATATATGATTCTGACAGCAGGTAATACAAATTATTGCTGCCATTGCTGCCAATGATTTTTAACAATAATTAAGTACACTGCACACCTTCATTCTTTTTCTTTTAGATCTTTGGAATCCGAACAGCCCAAGACGAAAAAACGGAAATATGATCAGAAATACAAAAGAGAATGGGAGATGGAAGAAGCTTTCGGAACATGGCTACAATCAGATAAAAAAGATAAATGCGGTGCTTACTGTAAAGTGTGCAATAAGACAATAAAAGTGAGAGCAGGTAAAATGCAATTATATAGACATATGGAAACAGCAATGCACCAGCGTCTAAGCAAAAGTATGAAAGGACAAGCTAACCTACTTGACATAACCAAATCTTTAGTCAACAAAGATGAGTTCAAAAAAAGAGCTGATTTCTATTTAGCAGCATATATAGCAGAACATAATTTATCGTTCAATTCGGTAAATCATCTTCCTTCTCTAATCGAATCAATTTGTCCTCAATACGAGAATGCCAAACAAATTCAATGCCATCGTACCAAATGCACAGCAATAATGAAGAATGTATTGGGCAAAAACCAGCTCCAATTAATAACACAATTGTTGAGAACAACTACTTTTTCATTAATCGCTGACGAGTCGACTGACAAAGGTTGTACGAAGCACCTTGGAATTATTGTTAGATATTTTGATGGTGAAAGGTGACTAGATGTCATATTTATTATATTCATATTTTTTTTATAACTTAATTATATTAAACTTACATATTGAAGTATTTTACTTTCCAGAATAAGAGACTCATTTCTTGCATTAATACCCATGAAAGATGCAAAGGCAGATGACATTCACGGAAAAATTATCAAATTTTTCAAGACATATAATATTCCATACAAGGAGAACCTAATCGGCTTTGCCTCTGATGGAGCCAATGTAATGGCAGGCCAAAATAATTCTGTGATGACTAGGTTAAAGGCAGAAAACAAATCTATTTTTTTGATGAAGTGTATCTGCCATAGCTTTAGTTTATGTGCGAATTATGCATGTAAAAAAACTACCTAGATGGGTGGAGGATTTAGCAAGGGATGTGCACAATTACATTGCTGGCAGCCCCAAGAGAACTGCTTTTTATCAAGAATTTCAAAAGTTTACTGAAACTGCAGTCCACAAAATTCTTCACCCCGTCCAGACAAGATGGCTTTCACTTGAGTCTGTAGTTTTAAGACTATTAGAACAATATGATGCTCTAAAACTGTATTTTGTGGATGCAGTTGTAAATGACAGATTGTTAGCGGCAGAAACTATTTTACAAAAGTTGAACGATCCACTATCAAAACCTTTTTTGCAGTTTTTGAAATTTATTTTACCTATATTTAATAATTTAAATAGAGAAATGCAATCAACTTCTCCACAAATCTATCATTTAAGAACCAAAATTGTAGGGGTATATAAAACTATACTGGAGTGTTTTATAAGAAGAAACTTAATTTTGAACTGTGCAATTGAAAAAATTGATTACAAGAATCCACTTAATTTTGTTAAAATTGAGGACATTTATGTAGGTGCAGAAAACTGTGCTCTTCTGTCACGTCCTGATAACGGAATAACAAAGGAACAAGAATTTTTTTTCAGAACACGATGTTTAGATTTCTTAGTCGAGTGTAAATCAGATCAATATCCGATTTGATTTCGCAAATGACGTTCTATTAAAACTGGAGTTGATCAATCCTGAAAATGTTAAAAAGGGCAGTTCGGATTCCATTATTCCCTTGGTAATGCATTTCCCATATTTGTTAACAGAGGAGAATTATCAGAAGTTGGATTCAGAATAGCGGCTACTAAGAAACACTGAAATTCAGAATTTCAGCAACAATGGCGAAGAGTTTTGGATTTCAGTACTGAAAGTAAAATATAATGATGGCACGTCAATGTTTGGAACAGTCAGTAAGTTTGCTATTCAATTACTTTCTCTCCCTCACTCCTCCGCTAACGTCGAAAGACTTTTTTCCCAAATTAATCTAATAAAAACCAACTCAAGAAATTTGATTTCATCTGCTACTCTTTCTGGACTCTTACATACAAAAGAATACTTAAACGGTAAAAATTGCTACAACTTGCCTATATCAAAAGAGTTATTTAAACAAAAAAATACAAAATAACAGTAACATAACATTAATGTTATGTTACTGTTAATTTGTGTTTTCTGGGAAACTACGAGGTATATTTAACGAGGTTTATTATACGTACATTGTAGGTATATTTTACGAGGTTTATTATAAGTATAAATTATAATTTCTTTTTTATTTACTATTGAGACTATTGAGTGTTGTTGTTTTAGGTATTTGTATTACTTATTATAATTAGAATATTTTCTTCTGTTAACCAGTTTTATACGAAACTTGTGATATACTCAGTGAGACTAAATAAGGAGTAAAGAAAAAACTACAAGTACATTTTTTTATTATAAGTATAATTTCTCTTTTATTTGCTATTGAGTTGTTTTAGGTATTCGTATTACTTATAATTAAAACATTTTTTTTTCTATTAACTATCAGTTTCATGTCTTATATTATACGAAACTTCTGAAATAAAAATCTACCGCTTTAAATTTCAAATCTACCGCTTTTTTGGCTTGCCATCTACCGTCCAATTTTTCAGCCACCTGGCAACACTGCCCAGATAACCAAGCGTGCGATTCCCGTACAAGATACTGCTACCGTATTGTTACTGTACTGCCACGAGATGTCAGCGTACGGCGTAGCTGTACGGTACCAATACAAAAACGATACATGATACTGATACAGTGTACCATTCTAGTACCATCATCGTACCTGTACTGCGTACTGTTCGGTTTATAGCGCAATAGGAACTGTACCATACCAGTACAGCGTACTGAGCATGTATTGAAATCTAAAATTATATAATTTTATATATATAACCTTACTATATTTTGGCGCACGCAATCGACGCAAGCGCGGCCAGACGGGATGTGATAGCCCACATTGCCAATTGGCAAGTTGAAAACGCGATCTAATTCTGATTGGTCAACTGTGCTGGTTACACCTTATGCCGCCTTAATGGAGAAGTTCGTGCAGTGTAAATCCTCCATAATAACGGAAAGTCTCCTTCCAACGGCCAGCGCGGCTATTTTGTTTTTGAATGAGACTTTCCGTTATTATGGAGGATTTACACTGCACGAACTTCTCCATATATATATATATATATATATATATATATATATATATATATATGTTTTTTCTGCGATAACGTGAACCCGTACGGACGTGTTTTCCATACTTCCGTAATTTTTCAAGTTATTACGGAATATTCAGGAGGTTCAAGTACATCTTAAGGATTTGAGAATTATTTGTATTTATTCTGTATCTGAGGTAAGTAATTTTTCATGTAATAACTCACTTTCTATTATGTATATATATGTTTTAAGTATACGCATGTTATTTTGTTAACAATTTTAATACATTGTTGAGATTATTTTTGATATTAAATAATAACATTGGCCGCGTTCAGAAGAACAATTTAACTGCTGCATTGTCTTGTCGACACTCGACATTGATTTCTTTGTTATACATTCTAAAAGTAAGAGCTAATCATTAATTGCTACTGAGCGGTTTGTTTTGCTAAACGTCTATTGAGTGTGATTTGTTAAAAAATTAAACATTATATATTATACAAGGTGGCCCATTTTAAAAGATGCAGGCAAATATCTCGAAAAATATGAAACATACGGAAAAACATTTGTAACAAAAGTTGTTTGGCTCGAAGGGGGACATAAGATGGTGCCATTGATGTGACCTTGGATAGTCATTTAAAGGTCACATGAAGGTCACTTTGGGTAATGCTAATGCCGGCGGTACTGTACTTTTCAAGCCTCATAACTCAAAAAGTACTTGATAAAAAAATACTTTATTATAGTGTTTTGGAAAGCTCTCGACATAAGCTACAAGAATATGCAATGAAAAATGGGGGTTCTCATTTAAGAAAGTGAAAGTGACCTGCATGTGACCTTTAAATGACTATCCAAGGTCACATCAATGGCACCATCTTATGTCCCCCTTCGAGCCAAACAACTTTTGTTACAAATGTTTTTCCGTATGTTTCATATTTTTCGAGATATTTGCCTGCATCTTTTAAAATGGGCCACCCTGTATATACATTAGAGTGGTCCTTAAAAAGGGTAATTTTTAATTTTGACTGCTCGAACGGTTCGGAAGGCTCGAAATAAATAAAAAAAAATCTGTGCAAAAGCGCAGCTTCTTATCTCAATTTTAACACGTGCCACAGAGCACTTGAATTTTCCTATTAAAATCAAGTAGCGAAGATTTTAGTATGAATGCAATAACGATCGGAAAAATTTGAAACTTGGCAATTCTCTTACCTATAGTTGTACCTATCTTCTGAAATTTTTATAGATTTTTATCTACATATTTCAGGTTGCTAGTGGTCGATGAAAATAATTTTTTTTTAAATTTTTTAAGCAAATAGCAAATGATTTTAGTATGAATGCAATAGCGATCGGAAAAATTTGAAACTTGGCAATTCTCTTACCTATAGTTGTACCTATCTTCTGAAATTTTTATAGATTTTTATCTACATATTTCAGGTTGCTAGTGGTCGATGAAAATAATTTTTTTTAATTTTTGAAAAATTAAAGAAATCTTGTTTATTTATTTCTTTCTATAATTTTGTTTATATATTTATTTATTTATTCGCAGTCTTAAATAAAAATTTAATACTTTTACAAAATTATTTATTTCAAAAATCTGCACTGGCACTCAACGATGGCAGCGCCACTAGTCATCATTAGGGCTGGTATTCATAATCGCATCTTATATTTAAGCCCATCTTAAGTAATGTCCTAAGATGCTAATGAACCAACCACAGAGCCGTATTAGCATCTTAAGACATTACTTAAATTGGTCTTAAATATAAGATCCGACTATGAATAACGGCCTAGGACTCTAGTCAGCATGCGTTGCGACCGTTGAGCGTAGCGCCAATAGTCAGCATGTTTGCATCACAATTTCATCAATGTCAAAATTATACATGATATAATCCTGCCAAAATATTAAAAAAATGGCTAGAAACAATTTATTTAATTCTTTACAGTTAAGAAGAATATAATAATATTTTAACAAAGAACGAAGATCAGTAACAATTTATTGTCCAAATAGTAAAAAATATAAAAAAAAATATTTCGATGCGAAATCATGAAAGATTTTTGAAATAAATAATTTTGTAAAAGTATTAAATTTTTATTTAAGACTGCGAATAAATAAATAAATATATAAACAAAATTATAGAAAGAAATAAATAAACAAGATTCCTTTAATTTTTCAAAAATTAAAAAAAATTATTTTCATCAACCACTAGCAACCTGAAATATGTAAATAAAAATCTATAAAAATTTCAGAAGATAGGTACAACTATAGGTAAGAAAATTGCCGTTTCAAATTTTTCCGATCGCTATTGCATTCATACTAAAATCATTTGCTATTTGCTTAAAAAATTTAAAAAAAAATTATTTTCATTGACCACTAGCAACCTGAAATATGTAGATAAAAATCTATAAAAATTTCAGAAGATAGGTACAACTATAGGTAAGAGAATTGCCAAGTTGCAAATTTTTCCGATCGTTATTGCATTCATACTAAAATCTTCGCTATTTGATTTTAATAGGAAAATTCAAGTGCTCTGTGGCACGTGTTAAAATTGAGATAGGAAGCTGCGTTTTTGCACAGATTTTTTTTTATTTATTTCGAGCCTTCCGAACCGTTCGAGCAGTCAAAATTAAATATTACCCTTTTTAAGGACCACTCTAATATACATATATATATATATATATATTTATATAATAAGATTTATGTACTAATAGATATATATCAGATTGTGACTGGTTATTCATTAATTTCTAATTTTTAAACACTTAGTCAATCGTAAAATTATTTAATTTAGGGGAAATAATTTAAATTAAAATATTTATTTTTCTTCAATATTTTTTCTTTTATTTGGTGTATTAATAATTTTTGGCATATTTATTCGTATAGAACTCTTCGAACTTTTTAAAGAAAAAACTTCTTAAATCTAATTCACCGTTTAGAAGTCAGACGACTGTTACATGAACAGTAAGATGAACTTAAAAGCGTGTTAATTTTAGTCTTACAAGGGAGGGCTCAGTCAATCGTTTCCGAGATATTTTAATAATAAATATAACGTTTTTAGAGTAGTTTATTAGGACACTCACATATAAGTATTTGGCGTAGTGGATAAGTAATTGCTTCATAATTTGTAAACTCGAGTTTAAATCCCACAATCAGTTAATTTTTTTATAATAATGTTTTACAATAAAAATAATTATATTGTTGATATAAAAAATAAATTATTTTGATATAAAAAATGTATATTATATTAATGTATATTATATAAATTATAATATATAAATAGTTATAATATAAAATAACATATAAAATAATTATGAGGCAGTTACCATATCTACTACGCTACAAATACTTGTCTGTGAGTGTCTTAATAAACTTTACTCTAAAGATGCCACTAAACATTAAAATTGATTATTAAAATATCGGAAACGGTTTACCATTGGCATCTAAATAGGGATATCATTCCATTCGAGGGAATTTTCTTTGTAATTCTGCCAAGTTTTATCAAATTTGGTAGAGTTCACTTCTGAGCCTTTCCTTCTTAGATTTCATAGTACAGGATAGTTTAATTTTTAGTCTATATTGTCAATACACCATTATGAATTTTCAATTGTTAATAATGATTTAATGGTTAAATAGAAACTAATTTAAAAACTTTGTTTGTTTAATTGTACGTATTTTCAATCATTTTATGCTTTACACCGTTTCATTCTTAATCTACAGGTCAGATTGCTGAATTGCTGAAGTAATTACAACGGACGAGGTTTGTTTAATTTGTTGCAGGTATTTTATTTATCTTATTCTTATTTATTAAGACTATTTTCAGAAAGACTTAATAATAAATTATTTTCATTAATCACTTGAAAACACATTGGTATACATAATTTTATTTATATTCTTTTCAGGGTTTCATTATATATTGAGTTTTATGTTAACCAGAAAGAACTTGTCTTTTTTAGTTTAGGCTTTTTCACTTCAGACTTTATTTACTCTTTCTTTAGTTGTAATTTTTTTCGTCTTGTCTATTTATTTCATTCATATTCCATTTCATCAGTATGTTGCGTTTGGCAAACAGGCGCAGTCGTAAGCCTTATCATTTACTATCTGCAGTCCATTGTCGTCGTTTGGAAAAATTAGAAAGAGCTGCACGTAATGAATACGAATGTTTACAACATCAGAATTTAGATGTTGCTAATGCTGGAGCAATTCAGACTTTGTTGATGAAGGTCAAATTCTTGCAGAATACAGCCAGACTGATGATGAAATTTCTGTATCTTCTGATGCATCAGCTAATGATGTGCAATTTGCTTTTAATGAGGTCGATGAAGTATTAAGTTCTTCAGACGATGCTGGTTCCACTTTAAATTATGATGATGCGATGGATATTGAGCCTCGAGATACTATTGATAATTTTCAAGAACGCCTTGCTGAAGTCTTCGTACGCAGTGATATGTCTCATTCGCAAATAAATGCTGTTTTACAGGTTGTTCGAACACATCCTTGTTTATCTACATTGCCAAAGGATAGTAGAACGCTTTTAAAGACTCCACGTACCGCGCATCCCACACTTAACATTGCAGGGGGTGAATATCTCCATTTAGGATTTGAGACAGGAATTCTTTCCATTCTTCAACAAACCTCTCCGGAACTGATTCCACTTGATACTTTGATGGTAGACTTTAGCACAGATGGTGCAACACTAGATGGACAGGGCAAAATTCAAATGTGGCCAATACAAATTAGGATTGCAAATATTCGTCGAAGTAAACCAGAAATTGTAGGCGTCTGGCGAGGGTCATCAAAACCAAGTAATGCGCAGGAACTATTCCAATATTTTGTGGATGAAGTTCAGGATGTATTAAATCGTGGAGTTGTTTTTCATAATCAATTGAAAGTAATTGAATTGAGGTGTTTCATAGCTGATTCTCCTGCGCGAGCTTTTGTATTGGGCCATAAAGGCCATGGCAGTATATTTCCGTGTTTAAAATGTTGGATTCGGGGAAATTGGCTTCGTCGTGGAGTAGTAGCTTATCGTGGTATTCAGCACAGGCCCCGTACAGACGAAGAGTACAAACAGCGCATTGATGGAGAACATCATACAGATTCTGACTCTGCTCTGCTTACTTTAGGGATAGGATTGGTAACTCAAACGGTCTTCGACTTGATGCATACTGTTTTTCTTGGTGTCGTCCCAAAAATAAATAGCGTTTTTGTTGATGGAAAATATAATCCAAATTTAAAACTTTCAGCCAGATCACTTGACATAATTAATACACGTCTACAGCAAGTTAAGAATTACTGCCCTAAGGAATTTTCACGAAAACCGCAATTAATGAAAAAATATGGAGGGTTTAAAGCTACGGAAAATCGCCAACTTCTTTTGTATACTGCCCCAGTTGTTTATTATGGACTTATAAATCCTGCTGCCTATAAACATTTTCTTCTATTACATTCCGCCATTCGAATTCTGGTCAGTTCTTCCTTATCAGAAGACCGTCTTAATTTTGCACACACAGCAATAAACATTTTTTTAAATAGAGCAGAAGATATATATGGTCCAGAATTTCTTTCTTACATTACTCATTGTCTTTTACATCTCGTAGATGATGCGAGATGCTTTGGCTCATTGAATGAATTGTCCATGTTTCCATATGAAAATAATATGACGTATTTCCGCAAAGCTTGCCGGAAGCCTCATCAACATTTGCAGCAAATCGTAAATAGGCGACTTGAAAAGTTACAAGTGCGAGCCGTTTTCCCGCGAGCTTCGCCACTCGCGGGGGCGTTCCCGCAAATTAATTCAACTTACTTGTCGAGTCGCGAAAGGCAATACGCGAAAACTGGGCGCCAGGTGCGATTACGCGCAACACGTTTTTATTTGCTCACACGTCCTTGCACAACCAGAATCGTCGCGATACCGTCGTAGCTCAGGGCGGAATTCGAGATGTTAGTTCAGGGAATGAGGGGAGGGAGCGTAGCGCATAAACACAGAGAAATAAAGCCAGAGCAAAAGCGGTTCTAATAGAATAATGATAGAATATATTTCAATAAAGTTCGCGGAGAAACGATTCGTCGGAAAGAACAGAAAAGATAGCGGCGAAGATACGGGTGTGTGTGTGACCCGACGATATACAATCTCGGTACGGAATTCCAACTGCACGCGGGACACGGAAACGGAATCAAATCTTACACGCGGACACCAGCACGCGGTCATCCAACCGACACACACGCGAATACGCACTCATCCATCCATCCAAATCTCACACGCGACTATCCACGCATACACGCAACGCGAGGTACGCCACGTACTTTCGCGGAACACGGAACGTTACACGCGCATACACGAAACACGGTACTGAAAACGCCAAGTCCGCGGCCCGCCACGCCGCTTTGCACCCCCGATGCACACCGCGCGACACACGATGCACTCGCCTGTGCAATCGCCCCGCGCGGGCACGCGGGTCAACAGCTGACGCAGCGCCTGGCACACGCAACACGCAACCTGCACGAACGCGCCCGGCGCGTGATCGTCCCCCGTCGCTCCCCGGCGCAATCAACGTCTTATTACGCACCTCTAATTACTCGTGGTACGCGGCACAATAGGCGGGCGCGAGGTCACACACACGCGCGCGGGCGGGACTCGACCCGCAAACACACACAAATACGCACACGATGACTGCCGGTCGCGACGAAGTCCCCGAGGAGGGCGAGAACCAACGATATCCTAACTCGATCCGCTCTCGGCCGGCCCACACGACGTTTTCTCGATGTCACGGTACACGCGGGACTCTACGATATTTCTCGATACGCACTTTTCACCAGGCGCGATTAGCGGACACGAGGGCACCGGCCGCGAGCGGAATCACTGTTTTTCTTTGCCTACCGGAGCGGCGATCTCACACAAATCCTCTCGATCCGATGTCGGTGGTCGGGATGGGCGGCTCACGTCGTGGCTGACACGGCAGTGACGATCCTGCGGCCCGGCGGGATTACCTCGGTCCCCCGCGCTTGCGCACTGAATCCGCTTCCTGTCCCATCCATCCGCGCCATATCCTGCTGCCGGATTCCTCCTTCCTGGATCCGCTCCACCGGCCCGCGGTATTTGAAACGGGCGTGATAGGGTGAGTACGGCTGGCCGTGCCGTGATCTCTGGCCGACGTCCGGCGGGCCCGGCTGGCCAGGCCGTGACCGCGCCGACGGGCATGTCCTCGCGTCCGGCGGAGGCGGCGGGACCGTCCGCCCGCTCCTGGGGGTGGCGGCTCAGCGTCTGACGCGGACCTCTGCGGGGCGTCCCCCTCGAGTGCCCTGGTGCTCCTTCGGCGGCGGTACGGCTCGGGACGTGTGCGGCGGCGCGGCGGCGGACCCATGGGTGACCCACCCGTCGGCCTCCCCGTCTCCTTCGTCGCTCCTCGACAGCTCCCCTGAGTCCCACGGTGCGGCTTTTAAGCCGTTACAATAATATTTTGACCCGCTCCGGCTGCAAAGCGCTAAACATATCTATTAATCTCATTCGCCCCCGCTCGGGTTACCCCGCCCCGACTTTACCCTCGGCCGAGCTTCGTCCGGGAGGAGGGCGCGACTTTTGCCACGTCACACAAGTTACACAAAACATCGTACATGTAACTGAGGAAGTGGTACGTTCCAGTAGACCCTGGGTTAGTCCTGTAGTTTTTGATACTCCCCTAGATAGTCGTCAATTTCAGATCTTAGACACAGGTAATATTACAGAATTCAAAGGTTTGTCTTGTTCAGAGCATCATTTTCTCGCGTGAGCATTATCAGTTGGCGGTTAAAGAGTTTTGCAGAGTTGTAGATTTCTTCGATGTTAGTTTGCCATCGTCATCAGTAGGTGTCTTCCGATGTTCTTTATTATCTGATGAAGTCAATATAATAGATCTGAATGAAGTGGAGAGTAAATGTTTTCGCATGCCTTATTGGCACACTGAAGGGCATATAGATCCTATTGTTGACGTCTGGATAGGTGCAGTCATTCTACATACTAGAGATTAGGATGCCTTCATTAGGTGAGTTCTCTCAAATTATTATTTAAATGAGTCAACGAGGGAGAGGAAGAGGAGCGGACAAGACGTACAAACTGCAAACATTGCAATCGCTGAATGCAGATATTACAAAATATCGCACATCCCGTTCTCAGGAAGGCGGAAAGAACACACAAGGACACATGGCACAAAACATCACAACTACACAAAGACAGACAGCACCATTACAGGAACATTCACTATCCCCAGCATCATTATCCCTGCGTACTCCATCATCATCATCATTCTCACCTGCACGATCACATGAACACATGCCCCCTCCATCAGCACCTTTACAGCATAGACCCATTTCATCACACTCACCTTCACCAGCTACAAAATCATTTACACGAAATATTTATCCACCGTCAAAACCACCACCACAACATAAACAAACATCATTACGCTCTCTTTCACCAGCTACAAAATCATTCACACGAAATATTCATCCACCATCAAAAATACCATCCCAACATAAACGAATATCATCACGCTCTCCTTCACCAGCTACAAAATTAACACAAAATAGTCATCCATCATCAAAACTACCATCACAACATAAACAAATATCATCACGCTCTCCTTCACCAGCCACAAAATCATTCACACAAAACAGTCATCCGCTTTCAAAACCACCACACTCATCACCACAACATAAACAAACATTATCACGACCACCACCATCATGTGTACAACACAATTGCCTATCTCCAGCCAGACAAGGACATGAAGAAGAGTGGACAAAAGACGGGGAAACATCTTTTGATCTAATACGATCTGTACAGTAAGTCTCAAAAAGGATTACAACAATAGTCATCTATGTGCATGGATGAAGACATTAATTTTATTTCAGAATAATTATGACGCAACTAAATCGGATGGAAGAGCGACAAATTTCGAATGAAAAGAAAATCGAGAAAGTATTAACAATTTTACTGAAGAATAGCAAGCAACATACTATAAATAAATTTTTAATCCCATAATTTAATTTTTTCCTGCAGTGAAAATGTGAGAGCCATCAAACAACTGACGCGAGAGTCTGCAGTAAGAAGACCAGTGAATCCACAAGGAATTATTCGATTTAGAACTGTGGACGATTTCTTAGCCTTCGAAGAAGTTGACGAAAACATTTATAATGATTTGGTAAGAATTTTTTTGTAAATATATAATTCAGTTTACTACAAAAATTTTGTTACAGGTGGGATACTTTGTTTATCTTGGACGGACCAATTTAGTCGATTGCGCTGCAGAGTATTTTTGCAGCGTATTTCCCGAAGATGAGGAGGTTTCAACATACCTCACCTTAAATGGAAGAACAGGACCAGGGGGATGCAAATTGCGAGACAGTCGCTTTGCTCAAGCATGTCAAGGTTCGTAAAAAAATACCGTTTGTGTTTATATTCTACATTGAATATACATGACGATAATGAAGGTGTTTCTCATAAATTTTTCCAGATGCCATAAACGCCAACAAATATTTTCCCAACCCCAATAAGGACCAATTTTATGACGCTTTGGAGAAGGCTTTAAAAAGCCTTAAAACTAGAAAATGGCGTTACAATAGAAAACGACGACAAGCTCCTCTTCATGAAGAAAGCGAGGAAGAAAATGAGGACGTTCCACTCAATCGACGCCGGCGAATGGATAACCCGGAAGAGGACACGGGATTTGAAAACATCCAGGAGGAAGCTGAGGACGCCAACGAACCAGAGGAGACCCAGCACACGGAGGGAGAAAACGCCGATGATACGGACACCCAGGACACGGATGGAACGGAGGACAACGACGAGCAGGAATATTTGACAAAAAATGGTAAATAAAGAAATAGGTATAATAATATATATAGTAATTATAATATAAATTATAAAAATTTGTTAAATTTAAATTATTAATCTTAAGGCTCCTGATCCCTGCTATAACTATCCTTATTTAATGACATCAGAAGTGAGAAATAACGCATTGAAAATTCTTGCATGATATTTCCAAATAAAGAGATATTTTGCACAAAATAACACTTTATATCACTTCAGCACACTTCAAAAATATTCCGAGTTCTACACATTTCCCTTGACAGTTAATAAACAGTCGTAAAATGAATGTAATGCAAAGCCTAACAATGTAGGCTTATGCGCAGGTACATAAACGTGCATGGTTAGGCTTTGTATTACATTCATTTTACGACTGTCTATTAATTGTCAAGAGAAATGGATAGAACTCGGAGTATTTTTGAAGTGTGCTCAAGTAATCTGAAGTGTTATTGTGTGCAAAATATCTCTTTATTTGGAAATACCATGCAAGAATTTTCAACGTGTCATTTCTCGCTTCTGATGTCATTACACAAGGACAGTTGTAGCAGGGACCACTACGATAAGAAGACAGGTGTAGCATTGCGCATAATAATGGCCGAACAATAGGAAACAACCAATCAAATTTTTGTCCGGAATTGACACGTTGGCATAGTTTCTCTGCAAACAAAATACAATATATAATATCAAAAAAAGGTCAATCTAAGAAATTACGTCATGAAAATATCATATATTAGGAGAGGAGTCATGTTCCTTCTTGCATCTCGGATAAATTTTTGATTAGTGAAAGAAAATTGACGACTGCGCATCCTTGGAAATGCTACATTTGTCTTGTTACATCATGGTAGGGACCAGGAGCCTTAAATAACAAATAAATAACACATTATTAATTTCTATTAATAAAATATAATTCCAGATTAAAACGACAATGAGAGTGATGAGATAGTCCTTTTTAGCAGTCCACCAGACTGTTGTTAGCGGTATGTATTTTTTGTATTTTGTGTTTTTTTGCTTGGAGAAGCAGTAATAAATTTGAATGTGCTTCACAGAGAACGGCGGGGTGGGGCCGTTCTCATCTCTAATTCATTTCTTTTTTTCAGGATAAATGGTATGGAGGGGCAAATATTTGGTTGTGCCTCACAGGAAAGGGCGGGGATGGGGCCCTTTCCCTTTCACATAACTTTTTAATATTAAATTTCATTACAGTTATTAATTATATCAAATCTATACATAAATTTGGCAATAAGAACCAGGCGCGGTAACTTGTGCGCTTTACTTAATTTAATTTAAGATCGTGAGAGTATTAGATTGTATTTGTTATGCCGCTGATGATGGCTCAATGCGGAGCCGAAACGCTCGGACGAAGATGTTAAGAAGAATTAAATAAATTTTGATTAATCACGCACAAATAACCGCGTTGATTCTCATGGCCTGATCTAATTTTATTTTATTCATTATCGAGAGTCCTAATTATTTGATTTGTATATATTATATATAGTTGTTAATCATTACTTTTTAATTATATACATATTTTGTATTATAATATTATATATAATATGAAAATTTTGTTTTGTACTAATTATTATGTGTATATATGAATTATTATATAATGTGTTTATATATAAATGAATAAATTCTGTATAATTTAATTACAAATTGAAATAATGTTTTTTTAAACGTATAACCTTTATAAATATATAATGGGATGGAGAAAAAGCCAAAAAAAACCGAAAAAACCGGTACGATAATGCATTCTTGTTCTAGTACACTATTGGTACCGTGAGAGTACAGCGTACGATCATAACCTACATCAAGCGCACAGTAGCGCTACGGTAGCCGTACCCACGTACGTGGTAGCTACGGTACTGATACGCCCAGTACGGCGTACGCTTAGCGTACCACTACCGTGGAAGTATCTTGTTATCTGGGACGTATTCGATATTAATAATATTATATTTTATTATATTATAATATTATTTTTAATAATATTTTTATGGCGAAACTTGTAGAAGATGCACAAAGAGAAAATTTAAGTACTCTCCAGCTTGATAAAAATTGTGATACAAACAATTTGAAAGACTCAGGTCAGTTTTTTAAGCACTCTTCAATGTATCCGATATTAATAATATATATTATATTTTATTATATTATTATTTGTAAAGATATTTTTAGATGAACTCGGAAAAAGTTTTTCATGGCCGGCAGTGTTTCTACTTATAGATCTGTATCGAGAGAGGGAAGAAGAGTTTTTATTAGGTTTTAAGCGTCACAACATTTTGTGGGCAGAAATTGCTAAGATGATGAAGCAAACAAATCAGAAATATAATTTAAGTGGACTTCAATGTTCAAATAAGTGGGGAGGACTGAAGCGCACATATAAAAATATTTCAGACCAAAACAAACGGAGTGGCAATTGTCGAAGCTCATGGGCATTTTTTTTGGTAATTATACGTTTCATAAATATGCACATTTAATACTAACGTTTTGTAAAATAATAATATTTGTAACGTTATGTTAAATAATAATATTTTTATTAGGTGATGGATTCGATATTTGGAAAAAAAGCTTGTACAAAACCTCTTTCTGAGGCTTCAAGTGATGGGCCAGCACCACCTGTACCCACAACATGTACCTCAAATGCTATGTCGAGTGACTCAAGTACCTCATTGTCACCAGCTTGTGAAGTCCAAAGCAAGTACACTTATGACAATTGAAATCAATATACCTAGAAAACAATACAAAACGTAACAATACCAAAAATTTAAAAGAATAATTTAATTATTACTAGTTTATTTGTATGTGTGTTGAGTTATGTACGGTTTGAATTCAATTATTATTTTTGGCTTTTAGATCCAGCTAAAAAAAGAAGGGTTGAGGCCATTTTAGAAAATTACATTGCTGACATTCGTCAAGAAAGGGAGATGATGAAGACACAACGAAATGAAGAAAATGAACGTCGCGAAAAACAGAGAGAAGAAAGACACAAAGAAAAAAAAAGCTGAGCGTGCAAGAATGCACGAGGATCGAATGAAAGTAGAGAGGTCGTTGGTGGATATTTTACAAAAGCATTTACCTGCACCACCTGTACCCACAACATCTACTCCCACAACATCTACCTCAAATGCTATATCGAGTGCCTCAAGTACCTCATTGTCACCAGCTACTGCTAAGAAGTAAAAGATTGTTATTATTATATTCTATTAAGTATTTTAAAGAGTTTATAAGGACCATTTTACAATACATTTGTAGAATGGCCCTAAGAGTTTAACGAGTTTAAAAAGTATATATGCGCATATTTCGTCGATCTAACGTGCAAACCTCATAACTCAATTTTATTTTAATGAGATTTAATTTACATAAAATATGTATGGGGTGGGTGCAAATACATACAATACGTTAAAATTAAGAATACGATAACTTGATATGTGATACTCGACAGTTAAGTTAATAATAAGGTTTTTTTGATAGGGGGATAAAGTATTATTTGCATTATAAGTTTACATTACATTACAGTATTATTTGCATTGTGACGTGACATTGTCGCGTCCACCGCCCAGACGGTAGCTCGGCCGAGGGGAAGGTCGGGGATGGCGCCTCGACCGGAGTACGGGAGGGTTATTCGCGACTTAATTAAATTGCGAGCGAGCTTTGTAGATACAACAGGTGGTGTCGGAGCGGACGATCCACGGAGGACCGATGTAACGACGTATGTCGCAACGAGGGAGAGAAGGAAGCTTGGGGAACGCTGAGCGGAATGGCTGGCCGACGGGCGAGTCACTTGGGCCTACCGCCGCGGAGACGCGCAGAATGCCTCGCACACTGCATCCCGGGCCGTGCCGTCACACAAGGAAGGGCGCGACACCGCGACTGCAGCGCGGGTGAGCGACCCGGACGCCTCCCCGATGATATCAAGGACACCGAGCAGCATAGCCATGGCCTGGCCAGCCGGGCTAAAGCTGAGAAAGGCCCACACCTGATGGCAGCCGATTCAAAGGATCGCGGGCAGGCAGAATGGACTAGAAGCGGCGCCGCAAACACGGCGGCGCGCGCGACGGATCGGCGGGGCGGAACATCGCGAGCTTGGAGCGCGTGCGCGGGGGCCCAACGTGATCTCGCCGGGCCGGCCGCTCTTCACTGTCGTGCGAGCGCTAGACGAGGAGCCATCCCTGGAACACGACCCCGAGAGAATAGAGCGCAAAGCAGCGAAGCGGCCAAGGCAACGGCAGTAATACTTGTAAGATCTCCACTCCGGTGCTACCGTATTATCATTGGCTCGATCTCGGCCAGGGCCTTAGATCATTATTAGTAACAATTACCGATTAGAATACCGTTTTTACTGATACCGGCTTCCGTCGGAATTAACTTTGTGCTCGCGAGCCCGGCCGAGATCGTGCCTGGAAAGTATATTGTGAAGCTCTCCCCGGAAACTCTTACGCGGCCGACAGTCATTTCGTGTTTCGTGCGTCTAAGTTATGTTTACCGTATCGCGTTCATTGTGTCGAGACTATCGTTGTCTCGCGTATATTGCGTCAATTACCGCTGAGTGTTTGTCTCTTGCGTCGAGGTCGTAATGAGCGTACCGCGTTCAGTGTATCGAGACTACCGGTATTTCGCGTTTAGTGTGTTAAAGACGCGATTAGCATCGCGTATCGTTATCGCGCCCGTTCGGGGAAAATTCCACGGGCGAGCAGGGCGGTAACGCTCCCCGTGAGATATTGCGCCGCGCTCTTGCACGCGCGTGAATTGTTGTGCGTACCCGGAAAGAGTTCCGCGGATACATTGTGTTGCTCAAAGTCGCGTAGTGCCGCGTACCGGGCATACAAGTATCGTCGCGGTCTCTCGCTGGGGAAAGTAGTACGGGTGTGCTACATGGTCGTTGTATAGGTATCATTTCGCGACTACCGATTCGTTTGCCGTGTGCGTGTGTCGTAGAGACCATTTCGCGTATACCGATCCGTTCCCGTGTAAAGTGTCGTCCGTTACATTTACGTCGTGCAAATGTCGTTTCGTGTCTGCCGGTTAATTGCCGCATCCATTGTCGTTTAGCGTACGCCGCGAGCGGGGCGGCCGAGTGTGTGTGTGTGTGAATCCAAGTGCGTGTGTGGTAACTTGCGTGGCGGCGATTCGCGTGTCGCGGACATGCTTCTCGCGTAAGAGAACTTGTAAAGCATGAGACTCGCGTTTAACTCGTGTGTGAATGAGATGCGTGGCTGAGTCGTGTGTATGAGATTCGCGTCCCGCGGGTAGTACGGTATCTTCGCGATTGCGAGTAGGGTGACGTGCGTTCGAAACGTTACTTCAAGCGGCGGTCGCCAGCGAGGCGGTCCGACTTCGCTTCACATTATTACTCTTCTGAAATATATGATTATTTATTATCTAATTTTGTGTTGATTGCGCTGCGCTCCCTCTCCTACTCTCCTCACAACAAACAACGTAACCGACGCCCTGAGCTTGCGTTCGGGCTGTAGATTTGTATTTGCGTCGTATTGATGAAACGTGGTGCGCGTAATCGCACCTGGCGCCCATACGGAATATTTAGCGGAAAGAATCTGTTACCGTAGATACCTTGAAGAAATTCTGTGGCGGATACCTCGGAGCTACCGTCTGTCCATTTAGTGAATTTGCGGCAGCGCCCCTACGGCTAGCGAGACCGAAGGAAAACGGGTCGCAAAATTTTGGCGCCCAACGTGGGGCGATCTCGCTTAAGAAAACGGAAAAATTTGTGGAAGAATTTGTGGAGAGCGAGCGTGCGCAATAATTAAATGTGTTTGAACCCCGTATTTTCTGTGTGTGTTGTGTATAAGTGAACCTACTGTTTTTTTTTCTTATACCGTTTCGTTTACCGCGTATGAAATCGTATGTGTAGTGGATATTATTATTTCGGCTCTGGAATGTCGGTGCCACACGATATGCGCGACCTTGGTTGTTGAGTTCGCTTTGTTTGGTTTGCCTGCGTTGTTTGGGAACTGCGCGCTTTCTTTCCGTTTCTTTCGCCGAATTCCTGCGTGTTTACCGCGAGCGGGATGTTATTGCCTTTGACTCTAGTATAGGATATTATGTTGATTTTCGCCGTGACGATCCTCTGTGCGTAGCGACTTTCGATATTATCGCGACTGGCATACGTTCCGCGCTATTATTGTCGACCTTTTCGCGTATGATCGGGGCGGAAGTTGAATAAGATACCTGTTTCCGTTCGCGTGTGTTACCTTTTTGTTGCGTGGCTCCCGCGGATAGGACCGCGAGGAGAAGGTCGGGATTCGCGAGATGCGGGAGGGAAGTTCGCCATATAGTTGGATTACGAAATTAAATACCGAACAGGTCATTCAGCATTTAGTGGATCGAAACTTAGATACTAGCGGGATACTTCCGGTTTTGCGTGCGCGTTTATTGAAATTCGAGCAGGCGAGAATCGAGGCAATGGACCCGGTGTCCGTGCCCGACCCTGACGCGGAAACGACCGGTTTCGACGCGGTCGGTGCGGTACCACCCGCACAGGTGGAGGCGTCAAGTGGGGGGGCGCCGTTCATCGGGATAGGACTATCTCGAACGCCACCTCGTCAAACTCTGGAATGGGGGGCGACGGGGGCCCTCGTGAACACGGGGGTACAGGGTACGCCATCGCGTCCGACTTTTGACCTGCCGCGTTCGGCGTTTGAGCTACCGCGTCCGACTTTCGAGTTGCCGCGTTCGTCTTTTGAACCGTCGCATCTGACTTTCGAATCAAAGGGATTAGGGTCGAGTTACGAACAGAAGCGGGGAGGCGCGAGGGAACAGAGCGCTAACTTTCCGACGCCCCCGCGCGTCGAGTCGGTACCGTTCGCGGCAGAGAGACGATCCGCACGGGGATCCGCGTCCGAGGCGTACACCCTAATGCGGAAGTGGAATCTCCATTTCTCGGGAAAGCGAGGTAGCGATGCCGAGGCGTTCCTTTTGCGGATAAAGGAGGCCCGTGCAATTATCCCGATCGATAACGCGGACCTGTTCAAATGTTTACCACTTTTTTTGTCGGACGTAGCACTGTATTGGGTGCGGCTCGAAAGTCAAAACTGGCGTAGTTGGAATGACTTTGAAAGCGCGTGGAGGGCCCGGTTCGGTGACCCCGATTATCAATACATGCTTCCGGAGGAGGTCCTGCGGAGGACCCAGGGGGAGTACGAGGCCGCCGGGGACTATCTGACGTGTTTGCGCGTTCTCTTCGGTCGAATGAACCCCCCGTGGAGTTTATCGGAACAACTAACGTTCGCACACCGAAATTTGTTACCGCGCTTGCAGATCGCGATACGTCGTCAGGAGTTCCGCGATTTCCACGCTTTAGAAGATTTGGCCACGCGGGTGGAGCGTAGTTTGCTCGCGGACAAGTACTATCGGGCCCCGTTACCGCCGGAACAGTCTATCTTCCCCGATTTGGCGTACCACGCGCCAAAAGGGAAGCCGAAAAATCCGATCACCGTCGCCGCCGGGGAGGCGGTGGGCCGCAAGACCGGAAGTAAAAAGAAAACCGCGAAATCCACAGCGATCGCGACTAGCCCTGCCGCTCCAGCGAGCCCGACGGTCACGGATACCGCGGTGGGAATCGGGGTGGACGACGCGGGTATGCAGTGCTAGAACTGCGAGAAGACGGGACATCGCGCGCGCAATTGTAGGGAGGCTCGGCAAACCCACTGTTATCGGTGCGGGAAGCGCGGATTTACCACGAGGACTTGCCCAGGGTGTCCGGGAAACGCGGGAGGGAATTCGAAGGACGGGTCCCTACGGCCCCGAGTTTCGAAACGAGGACCCGACCCGTGGATACCGCGGCGGAGGCGCTCACGCACTCATTTGTTACCTTCGAGCCCGCCGAGTTACCGCCCCTTCGGTACTTTCGGATTCGTGTAGGTGGACATTCGGTATTGGCGCTTGTGGACTCGGGATCGAGTCGCACTCTTATCGGTCGCGAAGGAATGCGGATCGCGGAAAGCCTAGGCCTGCCGATCGCGCGCGAAGGCGGAGCGCGCATCCGTATGGCAAACGGCCAAATAACCGCGATTCAGGGTAACGTTTCCTTGCCGATGCGGTTGAAGGGCCGAAGTCGTGAAATGACCGTGGGGGTATTGCCAGATTTAGCGGTGTCGTGCATTGTCGGTATGGACTTTCTGACGAAATTCGGTATCGCGTTAGATTTCGCGAAGGTCGAGTGGTACTTTCCGGATAGACCGCACCTTCGCTACCGTTTCGACAGGGAAGGGACATCTTCAGTATGTAGACTAGCACAATTAACACCGGACCAAAAAGATACGCTAGATTTTTTTTTACGAACGATACCCACTCCACCGGAAGATCCGGGTATTACTAGCTTGACCGAGCATAGAATCGATGTAGGGGGTCACGCGCCGATTAAACAGCGTTGCTATCTGGTATCGCCAAAAGTTCAGGAAGCCATTCGCGCGGAGGTGAATAAAATGTTGAAAGCCGGAATTATCGAGCCTTCTTCGAGCCAGTGGTCGAATCCGATAGTCATGGTGAAAAAACCGAACGGCAAATACCGATTTTGTATAGATTTCCGCGGAGTTAACGAGATCTCAAAGAAAGACGCGTATCCGATACCGAACATGGAAGGTATCACAAATAAATTACGTAAGGCGAAATACATATCGACCATTGATTTGAGCCAAGCGTATTTCCAGATACCGTTAGCTAAAGATAGCCGCGAAATCACCGCCTTCAGTGTCCCCGGGATGGGACTATTCCATTTTCGCAGAATGCCGTACGGACTGCATAACGCCCCGGCTATATTCCAAAGATTGCTCGACACGCTCATAGGCCCGGAAATGGAACCATTCGCGTTTAACTATCTAGATGACATAATTATCGCGACGGAAACGTTCGAACAACATATGGAGTGGTTAAAACGCGTGCTAGATAAAATATCGGCAGCGGGCCTAACTATAAACTCGGAAAAATGCGAGTTTTGTCGACCGCAGGTACGGTACTTAGGATTCATCGTCGGAAAGGGGGGCCTCGCGACCGATCCAGAGAAAATTCAGCCAATTTTGAAGTACCAAGCGCCGCGAAATATTAGACAGCTGCGCAGGTTTTTAGGAATGTCCTCGTGGTACCGCAGATTTATACCGCAATTTGCCACGCTTAGCGAGCCGCTTACCCGCCTTTTAAAGAAAAATAGGCGCTGGGAGTGGGGGGATGACCAGTGTCGCGCCTTCGATCGCATACGAGAGCATCTCATGTCCGCCCCGATACTAGCGTGCCCGAATTTCGAGGAGCCCTTCGTATTACAGACCGACGCGAGTTCGGTAGGGTTGGGAGCTGTACTTACGCAAAAATTAGAGGGCGAAGAACGGGTGATCGCGTATGCCAGTCGCGTGTTAACGGATCCCGAAAGGAAATATTCGGTAACAGAACTGGAGTGTTTGGCCGTGGTGTGGGCGATCCAGAAATTCCGGCCCTACTTAGAGGGATATAGATTTACCGTCATTACCGATCATAGTAGCTTGCGATGGTTACACAACCTGAAAAATCCTACAGGTCGATTGGCCCGTTGGGCCCTCGAACTGCTGGAATATGACTACACGGTGGAATACCGGAAGGGAGCCCTGCACCACGTGCCTGACGCGCTGTCGCGAATGTATGAGGGGGAAGGGGAGAGCGCCGTTGACGTGAACGCCGCTGTAGAGATCGCGGAGTGTGAGGACACGTCCGACGTGTGGTACCGCAAACGTTATAATGAAGTAGCTACCGACCCGAAAAGATTCGCGCATTGGAGGATAGTCGAGGGGAAATTATACTTTTTGCGACCGAGGCCGGTCATCTCGGATATCGTGGAGGACCTTGACCGATGGAAGTTAGTATTGCCGCGAGAACTTCGCGCGGAAGCCCTTCGCGAATCGCACGACGCTCCTCAAGCCGGTCATCTAAGTATCGAGAAGACCTACCAACGCGTCGCCGTTTCTTACTACTGGCCGAACTTGTTTCGAGACGTAACGAAACATGTTCGAACGTGCGACATATGTCAGCGAACGAAGGTAGAGCAGGCGAGTCCCGCGGGGTGGATGGGACGTCGAACAGTGGAGGGGCCGTGGACCGCCGTCGCCGCGGATATCGTAGGGCCGCTGCCCCGCAGTAAGGCCGGATACCAATATATATTAGTTATACAAGATCTTTTTACGAAATGGGTGGAAATCCGGGCGTTACGGGCGGCCACGGGGCCAAAGATTAAAGAGGCTCTTGAGGATTTGATCGTGTCGCGATGGGGCACACCGAAAACCCTCTTGACGGATAACGGGACGGAGTTTATAAACAAAGTAATGAGAGGGTTCGCGGAAGAAAACGGGATAACTCACGTTACGGTACCTCCCTACCACCCTCAGGCGAACCCGGTAGAAAGGGTGAATCGAGTACTGAAAACGATGATTGTGGCCTATATCGAGAAGGATCATAGGGAGGGACAGACATTTATTGCGTTTGCGTTTCGCGTATAATACGGCGAGCCATTCATCGTTGGGTACCTCGCCGGCATTTTTGAATTTCGGACGCGAGTTGATACCGCCCGACACGTTGCGCGACCGTCGGGAGAACGTTACCGAGACCGAAGCGGGAGACCCTGCGGAGTGGTCACGGCGAATGGCGTAAATGCGCGTGGTTAGAGAATGGGTGGCGGAAAACTTGGAGCAGGCAAACCAACAGCAGGCCGCGAGATATTATCTCCGGAGGCGGCCGCGTAGATTTTGCGTTAACGATTTAGTGTTAAAGCGGCAGCACGTATTGTCGTCTGCCGTACAAAATATCGCGGGAAAACTGGCACCGAAATTCCAGGGACCATTTCGAATTAAGCGAGTGATCTCTCCGGTCGTCTGAGGTGGCACGGCCGGACGGATCGCCCGCCGGTAAAGTACATGTCCAAGACCTAAAGCCCTACCACCTTCCTGCCCCTGACAAATAGGATACCTAGGATACCGACGATGGCGCCAATTGAGACCCGCCGAATATGGCGCCAATTTTATAGTCGCCACCACCGGTTGTGGCATCACATCCGGTGCAACGAGCCCGGATTTTGGGTCGACCTGGAGGACGCCGCCCAACAGGTCCAGGCGGCGAGGTACACGGACCGAGGCGCCGTGGTGCGCGAGATCCGTAGTCGCGACATGGGGACCCAGGACTGGGGGGCGGAGCTGAAAGACGCCGCCGTGCAGACGGAGGAGGACCCGCTGCGACGCGAGGCACTGGAGGGGGCCAGGATGGAACGGGCGCGACTCGAGACAGACCTCCTAGAGGCGAGGAGAGAGTCGAGCGCCGCGCGCGAAGACGAACGCCGCGCACGGGCCGCATGGATGCAGCTCAAGGCCGACCTCGCCGAGGCCAGAAGGGAGGCGGAGGTCGCGCGCGAAAGCGAACGACGAGCATGGGGCCTGGTCACCGAGGCCCACCGGGCACTCGAAGCGGAAAAAGGGAGGCACCCAATCCAGACCCAGGGCGCGGAGCGGCGAGAGGTCGCTGTCCAGGCGGGCGGCCAGGTGGATGAGGCGGTGGCGATGCGTGGGCCCCGGGGGGGCTGTTGGAATTGTTCCTCCGGGGGACATTCGTACGCGGAGTGCCCCCTACCCCGTCAGCAGGAGTTCTGTTACGGCTGCGGGGAGCGGGGGGTTACCCTCCGCGGATGTCGCCGGTGTGCCCCCGCTTATCTCCAGGCGCAACCGTTCACGGCCACGCGGAGACCCAGGGACAGGAAGAGGAGCCGTAGCAGCTCAAGGAGGAGGTAGAGACCGGCTACCGATGGACCGCCGTCCCCCCTCCCCCTACTTCCTCCCGTACTTATTTGTAACCCCCAGAAGACAATAAATGTCAGGTAGAGGAAATTCTTGTGTGCCGGTCCTTGTTCACCCCTCCTCTCCCGCACCCTAAGTATAGTAAGGGCGTGTCTCGCAAGGCCGAGACTCAGGGTTCGTCTCGCGTGCGGTCACGTGCGCCCGGTTTGAGGTCGGTGTCGGAAGTCCGGAGAGATCGCGGAGAGAGGCGGGCTGCAGGAGTTTTCGGGGCCACGGTAGGGCATGATTCAGTTTTTTTTTTGCATTGGTCTGGTGGCGTAACTGGCGCCGGAGTGGTGGTCGCTGCTGTCAGGGCCGGGGTCCCCTCGGCTCTCGTCTGGGAGGGGGGAGTTGTGACGTGACATTGTCGCGTCCACCGCCCAGACGGTAGCTCGGCCGAGGGGAGGGTCGGGGATGGCGCCTCGACCGGAGTACGGGAGGGTTATTCGCGACTTAACTAATTTGCGAGCGAGCTTTGTAGATACGACAGGTGGTGCCGGAGCGGACGATCCACGGAGGACCGATGTAACGACGTATGTCGCAACGAGGGAGAGAAGGAAGCTTGGGGAACGCTGAACGGAATGGCTGGCCGACGGGCGAGTCACTTGGGCCTACCGCCGCGGAGACGCGCAGAATGCCTCGCACATTGCACCCCGGGCCGTACCGTCACACAAGGAAGGGCGCGACACCGCGACTGCAGCGCGGGTAAGCGACCCGGATGCCTCCCCGATGATATCAAGGACACCGAGCAGCATAGCCATGGCCTGGCCAGCCGGGCTAAAGCTGAGAAGGGCCCACACCTGGTGGCAGCCGATTCAAAGGATAGCGGGCAGGCAGAATGGACTAGAAGCGGCGCCGCAAACACGGCGGCGCGCACGACGGATCGGCGGGACGGAACATCGCGAGCTTGGAGCGCATGCGCGGAGGCCCAACGTGTTCTCGCCGGGCCGGCCGCTCTTCACTGTCGTGCGAGCGCTGAACGAGGAGCCATCCCCAGAACACAGCCCCAAAGAGCGAATCGACCGAGCAGCGAGGAACGGCAGAAAACTTGTAAGATCTCCACTCCGGTGCTACCGTATTACCGTTGGCTCGATCTCGGCCATGGCATTAGACTATTATTAGTAGCCATTACCGATTAGAATACCGTTTTACTGGTACCGACTTCCGTCGGAATTAACTTTGTGCTCGCGAGCCCGGCCGAGATCGTGCCCAGAAAGTATATTGTGAAGCCCTCCCCGGAAACTCTTGCGCGGCCGACAGTCATTTCGTGTTTCGTGCGTCTAAGTTATGTTTACCGTATCGCGTTCATTGTGTCGAGACTATCGTTGTCTCACGTATATTGCGTCAATTACCGCTTAGTGTTTGTCTCTTGCGTCGAGGTCGTAATGAGCGTACCGCGTTCAGTGTATTGAGACTACCGGTATTTTGCGTTTAGTGTGTTAAAGTCGCGATTAGTGTCGTGCAGCGTTGTCGCGTCTGTTCGGGGAAAATTCCACGGGCGAGCGGTGCGGTAACGCTCCCCGTGAGATATTGCGTCGCGCTCTTGCACGCGCGCGAATTGTTGTGCGTACCCGAAAAGGGTTCCGCGGATACATTGTGTTGTTCAAAGTCGCGTAGTGCCGCGTACCGTGCATGCAAGTATCGTCGCGGTCTCTCGCCGGGGAAAGTAGTACGGGTGTGCTACGTGGTCGTCGTATAGATATCATTTCGCGACTACCGATTAGTTTACCGTGTGCGTGTGTCGTGGATATCGTTTCGCGTATACCGATTCGTTCCCGTGTAAAGCGTCGTCCGTTACATTTGCGTTGCACAAATGTCGTTTTGTGTCTACCGGTTAGTTGTCGTATCCATTATCGTTTACCGTACTCCGCGAGCGGGGCGGCCGAGTTGTGTGTGTGAATCTGAGTGCGTGTGTGATAATCTGCGTGTCGGCGATTCGCGTGCCGCGGACATGTTTCTCGCGTAAGAGAGCCTGTAGAGCATGAGATTTGCGTTTAATTCGTGTGAATGAGATGCGTGGCTGGTTCGTGTGTGTGAGATTCGCGTTCCGCAGTAGGGTGTGCGGTATCTTCGCGATTGCGAATAAGGTAGCGTGCGTTAGAGACGCTACTTCGAGCGGCGGTTGCCGGCGAGGCGACCCGACCCCGTTTCACATTATTGTCCTCTTGAAATATATGATTATTTATTATTTAATCTTGTGCTGATTGCGCTGCGCTCCCTCTCCTACTCTCCTCACAACGAGCAACGTAACCGACGCCCTGAGCTTGCGTTCGGGCTGTAGATTTAAATTTGCGTCGTATTGATGAAACGTGGTGCGCGTAATCGCACCTGGCGCCCATACGGAATATTTAGCGGAAAGAATCTGTTACCGTAGATACCTTGAAGAAATTCTGTCGCGGATACTCGGAGCTACCGTCTGTCCATTTAGTGAATTTGCGGCAGCGCCCCTTCGGCTAGCGAGACCGAAGGAAAACGGGACGCAGCATATAAGTTTATTTCTTTTTTATTTACAGTATTACTAATGATTCTAACAAACCACCGCGATAACGTCGTGCGCGGCGTTATTGCTCTGGTCTGCTAGACCCATAACGGTATTACTATTACTTAGATACTATAGTATGTATGGAGTGGGTGCAAATTCATACAAGACGTTGAAATTAAGAATGTGATGACTTGATATGTGACACTCTACAGTTAAGTTAATAATAAGGTTTTTTGATAGGGAGATACAGTATTACTTGCATTATAAGTTTACATTACAGTATTATTTGCATATGAGTTTTTTTTTAGTTACAGTATTACGAACTATTGTAACAAACCACCGCGATAACGTCGTGCGCGGCGTTATTGCTCTGGTTTGCCAGGACCATAACAGGTATTACTATTACTTAATTACTATTACTTAGATACTATTACTTAATAATAAAGTCGATTATTATAATAATACAATTATAACATTTAAAACTGTAGAAGACAAATAAAAGTAAAAAATAGAAAGAAAACAATTTTTAGCATCAAGATGATTACTATACATATAGTTGGTAGTCTGAATAACTTTCTATTACACTTTCATTGGCAAAGCATTCATAATTCTGTTTCTTTTTTCATTCCCTAAATTTACTGCATTACCATATAGAACAGGGTTTATTTGATCGTCATGTTCACATACGCCAATAAGCATTTCGTCATTTTGAAGTATACAAATGTTATGTAGTACGCAACATGCGATAATAAATTCAGGGATTTTTTTCGTATCGATTAATGGCAAACAATCTAGCAATATTCTGAAACGAATTTTTAATTGCCCTATTGCTCTTTCGACTGCCATCCTCGTTGATGACAAACAAAAATTAAAATTTGTTTGCCGAATTGTAAGGTGCCCGTTATTCCGAAATGGCACCATTACATGGGGATGAATACCATAGGCAGCATCTCCAATGATATGGGAATTATTCGGAAAATATTCCTCAGGAAATTCGAGAAATCGAGCCACCGGTGAATTCCGGAAGACTCTAGCATCGTGTACAGAGCCCGCCTGTCCAGCATAGCAATGAGTAAATAGGCCCCGAGAATCACATACAACTTGAACGTTCATGGAGTGAAACCCTTTTCTATTAATATAAGAGTTTGCATCTTCAACCGGGGCTCGGATTTTAATGTGCGTGCCATCGATAGCACCAATTACGTTGGGAAAGCCACATGATCTTTGAAATCGTTCCATCACATTTAGAGCAATCTGCTTTCTTGGCCATGTAATAAAACGAGGTGCAACACAATGTAGAGCATATGTTACTCGCCGTAATGCTCGAAAAGCAGTTGCTCTTCCAACACCAAATTTCGTAGCTACAGATCTACAACAATGTCATGTAAATTAAATAATGCTCTTTCTTAATTATTATTTAATAAATATATGTTGCCATGTTTTCGTTATACAGAATAAGTATTAAATATACCTGTAAGAATCAGGTGTAGTCATAAACCAGATGGCGATAAGTAATTGTTTTTCCTCTGATATTCTTTTTCTACCAGTTGCATTATTAATAGCACGTAATCCTGGACCGATTACTCCAAGCACCATTTCAAATGTTGCAGGAAACATTCTAAAGTAGAGGAAGTTCAACTGATAAAATCTAATAAAAACAATTAATTTTATAAAAGTTCATTTAAAAAAAATAAAAACAAGATAAAGAAAAAATTAATTGAATAATTAGTTCATTAAATATTTTCAAAATTCATTGTTTCTTTTATTGGATTTTAATAATGGTGCTTGGAGTAATCGGAGTAAAAAATTAATGTTTTCATTTTTTTCATACAAAAATATAATTATATATAATTACTCAACCGAAAATGTTCTTTAAATACAGTTCTCGAATATCCAGGAATAACTCGTTCTACATAATCTGTTATTTTTTCCACAAACACCATCTCTCCACGTGTTTTATTGACAAATAATATCGTATATAATATTTCCATTTCTGAATTAAAAAGAATATATTCATCTTTATCTTCATTTTCACTATCACTAGATTCACTACTGCTACTTTCGTTGTTATTCGAATTTACTATTAAAAATGAGGGTATTGTTATTAATTTGATGTCCATGGTAGCATCCATTTTTACTTTACATCAAACGCATGGAAATCCGTTCTGTTTCCAAGCGCGCATCATGCGCAGTAACGAAACGGAACGATATCAATGCGCGCAGCACATTGAATGCGATCTATGCGCTCAATGCGTGAAACGGAACGGACCCTCGGTTGTCGCGTCTCTTGTTCCGACATCACGATAGCGTTAACGCGCACGCGTTTCCCGAATTTGCGTATACCGCGCAACGCGGCTAATCGTGGATCGATGTAATTCGTCCCTTTTGAGCTCAACGACTCCCGTCGGGGATTCCTATCGGGACGAAGAACGATCGCCTTCGATTTTCGCCCTCTTCCGTTCTGGCCCTTCAAGGAGAAGGTCGAGCTGGTCTTTGTCGCGGATCGCGGATCAAATCGCGACTGTTCGCAACGTAGTTCTGCGCGAAGTCCGTACCATTCGTCGCGAGTTAAACCAAAACGCTTGGTCATCGCGATCTATCAGTTTCCTTCGCGATTCGCTACAAGCATCGCGCGAAACATATTCTTGTGACATTCTGCGTGTTTGCCATCCGGGCGAACCTTCTAGTCAATCACGTGATCTACCGTGCACGGTAGCGTGATCAATCGCATTTTCGTCTTATCGATTTGCGCCCGATCGGGGCCATCCGTGCGACTTTACACCGATTTCGTCGCGAGTGCATCAAGTGACGATCGTCGCGAGGAATCGTGTGCGTGCTCAGAAGAGCATTTCTATCTGCGTATTACGGGGAACGTTTGATCCCGAGATCGACCCCGTCAGCGGCTATATTGTGTAACGGCTCGCGTATTGATATCGAGTATCCATTTCACGAAAAACTGTGTATTTTGAGCTGCTCGCACATTATCGCGTTCGCGGTCGCACATCTGCTGCGCGAGCAAGATATCTGCCGGCTGCGTGCAAGATCTCCGTTCGCGAGGGCGGCTATCAATCGGTCTTCAAGATCTCCGTTTTTGTGAACTATCGCAGAAATCTACGTGCGACTCAAGATTTCCGTAGCGGCCTTCCGATTGTGCAGACGCTCACCTTGATATCGCTCGGTATCGACAATGCGCGAGCGACGAATTGATAATTTTGTAACTGACTCTTTGTAAATAAGTGTGAATTAAATTGTGTAAGTGTGATCTCAGAGTTCGTCAATTGAAAGCAAGTCCAATCCCTTCCGAAAAATCTAATCCCTACCTCAAGCCCTTGTCAGGGCGGTCCCGGCATATTCGTGTCCCAAGGTCACCTCGGCCAAGCACGAAACAAACACGATACTTAAAAAATGTTGATTAAGAACGTTCCGGCTCTTCCTTTGAGCTATCTTCAGCTTTATTAGAGTCACAATAATTTAATACTGCCGATTCCGAGATAGGAGGCTCCCTTCCAGAGGAGATGTTGTTTTAAACGAGCAAGTTTGCGCGAATGTAAAAAACATATTCCCTTCAAGTTCAGCAGCAGTTAAGAAATTAAATCTTACACAAAGATGCTCAATATAAAAAATCAAATAGATTGACAAAAAACTCGTGTAGACAATGATATGTCGGTTATAAATGTATGTAGACAGTTTGTAGGTTAGAGGTGTAATGGATTAACTACAGATTTACAATGTAAAAGCTCCTTTTGAAAGAGTCCAGATGGACATACTTGGTCCTCTTCCGTTGACTAAATCTGGAAACAAGTATTTGTTGGTTATTTCGGATTGCTTCACTAAGTGGGTGGAAGCGTTCCCTTTGAAAGAATATCAGGGCGAGGATAGTAGCTGAAACTTTCGTTAGCCAATTCGTTTCTAGGCATAGAGTTTCCTCGGAAGTCCATACGGATTAGGGAAGAAATTTCGAGTCAAAGCTTCTCGCGGAAGTAGTGGAACTTTTCGGGATTAAAAAGACACGGACTACCGCCTTGCATGGGCAGGTCAAGAGGAAGCATCAAACGATCACGAATTAATTAGCCAAGTCTATCTCCGAAAATCAGAAGGATGGGGATCGGTGGATCCCCTTGTTTCTTTTAACGTACAGGTCCTCGAAACATGAGACCACAGGTGTGACTCCTGCGGAGATGTGTTGTGCCCGAGATCTTAGGTTACCTTTGGACTTGTTACAAGGACGTCCTCCAGAGCTACAGGAAAAAAAGTCTAGGTCGGAGGGCAGTTTCATCAGAGGGTTGAGAGAAAAGTTGGAGGAGATCCATTCCGTGGTTAGAAAAAGAATGGAAGTTAAGTCTTCTAAAGTGAAAACTTGGTACGATCGAGGAGCCAAGAAGAATCTTTTTCGGGACGGACAAAAAGTGTGGTTCTATAACTATAAAGTGTGGTACCCTTCCTCGAAGGGTAAAAGGGAAAGCCCCGAAATTACAGAGTAGTTAGGAGGGCCCATTTCAAATTATAAAAAGATTAAGTGATATGGTGTGTTTGTATTCAGAAGACGTCTAGGCATAGAAGGAAGTACATACGAAAAGTAGGTAAAAAAGGAAGTACAGCTTCTTTTCCAGAAAAGACAGTGGGAAATTGTTAAGAAATCGAGAGCCGGTTTGGGGGAAGCCTTTGTAAATAAAAATTAATGCTTTATCAATGTTACTGCGTGTTTTGTTTATTTCTGTTACGGGAAAGTCTTCGTTCCTGGGAAAATGAGGAAAGTTTCCTGGGAGAAACGGAGCGGTTTTCGTCATCCAACCAAGACCTCCTGAAGAGATAACATTTAAATTTAAAGAAGACTGCCTCTCCCTCGGTTTTTGACTGAGGTTTTTCCGAGGGACTTGGGCGAATGCCGTGGCGGGGGCAGGGGGAGTCTAAGAGACGTCGGGTCCTCAGAAGTTACCTCTTCCGATTGTCGGGACGACAATCTGAAGAGGGGAGGGGCACTGCCGCGCTGAGTCGAAATCATTGTCCGGTATCTCCTGCCGCGTCTTGTCGTCTTTGACAACGGGCGTAACGACGCCAACAACGGGTTGTTTAAAACAACGCTTGTCAGATTCCCCTTCAAGACCCGATTACTATCGGATGTCTCGGTCCGCGCTCTTGACTGTATAGAGAATACAATAAACGAGTTTTTCCTATTAGTAAAAGAAGTGTCTCTTTATTTCTGCGAGCCGCGAGTAAGTGCGCGAAGCGACCGATTCCCCGGGCGAGTGCAACAATATGTTCAATATTTATGCTGAAGTTTCAATATTTATGCTCTGATTTCCTGCGGCTCGGAGCTACGCGTTTTCTTTCTTTTCTTCTTTCAAAGGGAGTGAGAGAGAAAGAGAGATTTTCATACTTTATACTTTTATTTTTTTTCTATCCTTTTCAAAGAGTAACCGGTAGAGGATACTGGTTGGGAAAGGTGAAGTAGAAATGATGAGTAAATCAAGTTCGCATTGAAAAATAGAAAACTCTATTATTTATTACCACCACATGCCTCAGTGGTCGAATTAGGACGACGCCTGCACGGAAAGCGGGAGATTCCAGGTTCAAACCCTGGCTGAGGTAATATTTTTCGCAATAAATTCTATATCTAGATAACATCTCATTAATTAACATGGCCAGTTGGGTCGATTTTAAAAATTATACGTTTTTAATTATTGGCTGGCGCCGAGAAGTTCTTAATTTGTTTTATTTCACACCTAACCTGAAGAATGGTGTTAATAGGGAGGAAGGGTATCCAACAGGAGTTGTGTTGAAAGTCTAACAAACCAAGTCGGCGCGCAGTTAATGTTGGATCGACAGGGGAGGGAGGGGATTCTTGATATTCCAGTAGGAGCTGCGTTGAAATTCTGACAAACAAAGTCGGCGCGCAGATAATGTGTATATTAGTTTGTTATTGCGATAAATATTACCACATGCCTCAGTGGTCGAATTGGGACGACGTCTGCACGGAAAGCGGGAGGTTCCAGGTTCAAACCCTAACTGAGGTAATATTTTTCGCAATAAATTCTGTATTCTAGATAACATCTCATTAATTAACATGGCCAGTTGGGTCGATTTTTCAAAAATTATACGCTATTATTTATTGTTCACATGTGTGCACGCGATTTACTGCACTTATTGATCGTCAGAAGTGGTGAATTAATACATGCGTCAGGATGATATTCATCGTAGAAACATGGGAAACAATACGTCGTGAAGCATCGTGCGTATCATAGGAAAGCTGCTTTTTTACAGGCACAAGTATTTTTAAGAACGTCGATGGAGAAACATACTTCATTTACGTTAATGAAAACATCTCTTTCATCGGAAAGTTTTGCAGCAAATCACGCGTAACGCAACATTTTCGAAAATACTGGTGCTAATAACTAATTGTGAACGATCGATTGAATTTTTATCGAATCTTTTCGAAATGCTATCTCGCGATTGTGTTCGATGAGGTAGGAACAATTTTGTAGACGTTTTATAAAATTTTTCACCTGTCTGTAAAAGTATACATCGCAAGGCTGAACAAGAGGCGTACATTTAAGAGGAATAACTTTGATTGTACATGTTCCTATACCCTCGTCATTTTGAAAAATTTTATCGTGCAAAAATTAAATAAGATAAACTAGCTTGTGTGTTTAAAAAACATGTAACGATAACAAGGCCAATGAATGAGCAAAAATGGATCTTAAATTAATAAAAGTTTAATATCTCATGGATACATAAGTAGGAACGTTTCGACCAACACAGGGTCTTCTTCAGCCATAAATAAAAAATTAAAAATGGATAAAAGAACAGAATAGGTTACATAATAGTTAACTTAACAATTACGCCGTGAAATTTAATCTACATATAAAGTCGATGACAAACTACAGAAATCAAAAGGAGTCGCATTAACATGAAAGCGATAAACAGTAAACGATGTGAAAAGATGTATAAAAATCTTGGACTTAATTAGTAGATGGGTGTGTGAGTGGATGCGGAGTGCTATTGCGGTATAGCGTTCTGCGATTAATTGCGTTCGTAGTTCTGTTTTGACGATAGGTATAAGGCGAGAGGGGAGATAAATTGCGGAGGAAACGGTAAGATTGGAGGGAATTAAGGGATTGCTGAAAGGGAGGTATAATTAACGGGATAAGTATACGTCGAAGCTTGAGGTTAAGTCAGAGAGGGGAAAGGAATAAGCTAGGGATAATATAGGGAATCTGCTTCTCTTTTCTTTAGCATCGCGTAACACCGCTCGAGGGTACTCCCTTGAAGGAAGAAAGACAGGTGGCGCCAGGCGAACGGTGCAAGTACAACTGCCGGAGGCAAGGAGAGAGATGGCTGAGTATCGTAACGGAGTCAAGGAGAGGGAGCCGTGCGATACAGCACACGCAGCATTGCGGGAAGTGAGGAATGTAGAGGAGAAGAGAATAATGGAAGAAGCGAGGAGAGAGAGATCGAATTCAACGAGTATAATGGAATGCTTGCAATGGACTAACAAGGAAAATGAAATAAAAATTGCGAAAAGAAAGAGATGTGAGAGAGAAGCGGAGGATATTTTCAAGAGATGTAACAGAGTAAACAGAACTCCACCAGAAGTGAAAAGGTTGGAGGATGAGGGGAAGAAGAGTGAGGAGAAGGAAAAGAGAGAAGAAGAAAGTGCATTAGTAGCAATTTTGAGAGAAATAAAGGAAGAAATGGTAGATATAAGAAAAGAAATGAGTGAAGTTAAAGCCAAAATGAACAGGCTGGAAGAAATATGGGAGACAGGGAAGAAAACACTAGAAGGTAGGCTGGATAAAATGGAAAAAAGAGTGGAAGATTTAGAGCGACAAAGAAATAGAGGAATTGGGGAAAACGGAAATTTAGCTGAAGAGGTGGCGGAGAGAGCAATCGATCTGCTGAGGAAAAAGGATGGTGGCTCGGAGTTACAAGGAGAGAAGATCATGGAGGAGACAATGGAGGAAGTAAGAAAATTGAAAAGAACACAAGAGGAAAAGAAGAGGAAGGAAAAGAAAAATAATATAGTGGTAAGACGACTGAATAAAGGGGAAGGTAGTATTAAGGATGCAGCAGGTGAATTCCTCAACAAAGAGTTCGATGTCAGGGAGAAAGTGAAAAATATACAGGTTGTAGGTAGATAAGGACAAAAGGTGATAATTGTG